>PVJC01010164.1:33705-44407 GCA_004026665.1 Murina feae
GGGGAAGGCATTTGGGGGGACCCAGGCCTGCAGGGGATGACAGTTGAGTGGGACCAGGCTGGCAGAGGAAGGCAGTTGGAAGGGACCCAGGCCTGCAGGGTAGGACAGTTGTGGGGGTGGGGGGAGCATCCTGGCAGGAGGAGAGCAGTTAGGGGCAATCAGGCCTGCACAGGCGCAGTTAGGCATTGGTCAGGCTGGCAGGGGAGTGGTTAGGGACAATCAGCAGGTGAGAGGTTGGGAGCCAGCAGTCCTGGATTGTGAAAAAGATGTCCGACTGCCCGTTTAGGCCCGATATCCCAGATGAGATGGGATCGGGCCTAAATGGGCAGTCGGACATCCCTCAAGGGGTCCCAGATTGGCAAGGGTGCAGTTTGGGCTGAGGGATACCACCTCCAGCCCCTACTCCCACTCCGTGCATGAATTTCATGCACCAGGCCTCTAGTAAGTATATAAGTTCTTTGGTTTATCTCTTCCTGTCCTCCCAATCCCCCCATTGAGGAATGTCAATGTGGTCCATGCCTCCATGCATCAGATCTTACCTTGTTGGTCAATTCATTTTGTTCATTAGAATTTCACAAATATGCCTGCCAGTGAATGTAAATGTAACATGCACTATAGCAGAGCAGAGTGAAAAGAGGGCTTTTGAATTAATATTTAAGAAAACTTTCCAAATTAAAGAAGACTTGAATCTGCAAGTTTTAAAAGGTAATATTGTTATTCAGGGAAAACTAATCCAGTAGAGCTAACACTTGGTCTATCTAAAAAAATAGGGAAGAGAGGCAAAATGACCAAGTCTTTCATACAGGTGAAGAAAATCTACTTCAAATTTTGTTTAAGTTTTAAGTGGCCCAGAGTTCCAAGTTAACACAAGGGTTATAAAACACTTAATGTTAATCCTTCCAGAATATATTACCCTAAGTATCTAATTTTTATATTGAGGTGACTTGGAAAAGAAAAGAATATATTTTGATAAGTTAATATAGTTCTGAGTATTAGAAGGAACATTGAAATTTAAATGTGACAGAAGGAACATTGAAATTTAAATAAATTAGAATCCTTAGGTTGTAATCAAATACATGACTTAGCTTTTTCTTCCCTTATTTCACCCGCAAAACACCAACTGGTCCCCATTCAAATGACAGCTCTAAATTCAAAAAGTAATTTGGTATTTAACTTAAATTTTTTTCATTTATTCATGCATCTCTCTATATATAATTATGAAACTTTAAATTATTAAAAATAAAATAGTTGCAAATAACCAACTAGTGTTAGAAACATTAATATAAGCTTCCACTTTCTCTCTTTTTTGGAAAACTTGGTAGCGAAGGCCCTGATCCATAAACTATCTTATAACTTCTCTGATGTTTCAATTCCAACAATTTCATTTATTTATACACTAAATACTGCCCACAGACACTGGATGGAAAAAGGTATGATTTGTCACTATTTAATAAAACATCCTTGCCCCAATCACTGACAACATAAGTCTGTTTTGCAATTTTCATTCTGAATAGTCTTTTTAAAAATATATTTTTTATTGATTTTTTTTTTAGAGAGAGGAAGTGAGAGGGAGAGAGAAATAGAAACATCATTGAACAGCTGCCTCTTGCATACCCCAACTGTGTATCAACCTCACAACCTGGCATGTGCCCTGACCGAGAACTGAACCAGTGACCTTTTAGTTCATATGTCAACACTCAACTATTGAACCACACCAGCCAGGCTGAATAGTCCTGATTTTAAAATCTTAACTAATAAAAGAGTAATACTAAAATGAACTGTTTCTTTGGGATGGCCTAAGCCACGCCCACCAGCCAATCAGAGTGACTGTATGCAAATTAGCCTAGCCAAGATGGTGGAGGCTGCAGCCCCGGTGTGCAGCTTCTCTGGAGCTGCTGCCTCCACCATCTTGGGAGCCTCCATCCTGGGAAGGCATCTGGCCCCCTGGGCCGCTGATGCCTTCCCAGGCGGAAGCCTCCAGGGCACGGGACTAGTCGGTGGGACCCCGCGGATCCCTCCTGGGAGGCCGATGGGGTGGCCAGCGCCACCCGATGGGCCTCCCAGGCAGAGAAGCCTTGCGGGGAGCGGGGAACCAGCCTGCAGGACCCCGCGGCCCCCTCCTGGGAGGCCGATGGAGTGGCCAGTGCCATCTGATGGGCTTTCCAGGCGGAGAAGCCTGGGGTTGGGGGGACAGGACCAGCCGAGGGACCCCAAGACCCCCACCTGGGAAGCCTATGGGTGGCCAGCGCCACCCCATCGCTTCCCAGGCGGATGGCCTGGACGGTCAGTGGGAGCTATGGCCAGCCTGAAAACTGCCCTTAGCCCCTCATCCAGGCTTGCCACACCTCCTGGGGTGAGCGTCTCCACTGGGGAGCTTGACCAGCCTGCAAACAGACATTGGCCCCTCACCCAGGCTGGCCAGGCTCACCAGCAGGTGGACATACCCAGAGGGGTCCCAAACTGTGAGAGGGCACAGGCCGGGCTGAGGAAACACCCACCCTCCCCCCCCCACTGCCCCAGTGCACAAATTTTTGTGCACTGGGCCCCTAGTGATAATAATAAGACAATATGCCAGAATGTTGCTGTGACATGTATTGTTCAATAATTTTTTCCATGGAAAGTTTTATGACATTTTTCCTAATGAACATGTCTTGAGAGAGTCCCAAACTGTACATTAATCACCTGGACTGTATAGCACAGGCTGACACTGTCTTACTAGTAAATTGCTATCAAGTTCTTTTGGTGCCAAGCCATCATTCTCTTGAGTTTATTAAGGTGTGTTCATGCCTTAGGAAGGGAGATGGGTTAGAAAAAGTCTTAGGTTCATCCACCCTTATTTTCATGCCATGGAAAGCTCTGATTGCCTTTGGAGTGGGTTTCAAGGAAGTGGGGTGAAGGAAGACCCATACAGAAACTGCAGGAGAAAATGTTTTCCTCTGACATTTTGAACTGGGAGGTGGGTGTTTACAGATGGAAATGGAGAAGGGAAGAATCAAAAACAAGCCTGAGATCTCTGAGGCACAGTTGTGGAAAGATCACTTTACTCCGGAACACATGACCTTCAAGTCTTTCAAATCCCCAGGCTAGCACAGCCACTGCCTCCAGCAGCTAACAAATGATGTTAGAATTGTTCAGTGCCCACATTTAAAAGATTAACGGGGAAAAGCAAAGATCATCGTGGCATAGCAGTGGAGATAGGGATGTCATTGGATATTGGTGAAGAATTGAATAAAAATGGTGTGTGTGTGTTTTGCACAGAATAATTGTGTAGCTTCTCTAGTTTCGGCCTCCCTTAATATCAAACAGAAAACCTACAACCTCATTCCAAGAATACACACAGGGGGCTAACAAGAACTAAATAAACAATGCTCTGTTTGCTCAAATATTTAGCAAATAGCTTAGGGATTATTGCATACACCATGGTTGAGAATTTAGCCAATTTTCAAAGATGTTTCTGTGCTCTACTAATAAAATAATTCATGTATGTATAATGGCACATTGTAATTATTGCCACATGGTTAGCACTAAGACAAAACCTGAGGGAAGAACGTCAACATTTGATGAAACTTAATCAGAAATCAACATTTATGACAGCACAGTAAAAACCCAAATCCAAAACAGGATAAAACCAACAGTAGCAATCATCTGATATGTCAGTACATATTTTTTCTCATACTTTTCCCTCCTTACTACTACTTTTCCTAGTTATGATCTAGGTATATGGATGATAGAGCTACTGGAAATAGCACATTGAAGTTTTATAGAAAAAAAAATCTTACTAAGTGTTTAATGTTGGATCTGTCTACTTTAGCCATAAATACTCAGCAAAGCCTTGCCTGTGATGCAAAACTCTGTAGTGGGAGAAACCTCAAAGAGAATTCTTTTGGTTGAGCATCTGGTTGATGGGACTGAATCCAAGCAATTATGATTTGTGGCTCTAATCTCAAGTAAAGCCTTGTTCTGGGCCTCATTCTTGCTTCAGCAATTAATTTGTGGAGTTGAATTTTTACAGAAGGTAAGAGCTAAATATTAGGGAATAAAATCCATTCAAATTTTATATTTAGAAAGTTACAGGTCTTTATAAAAAGACATCTTTAGCACCATTCCAAATGCAATCAGAGCTTTCCGTGGCATGAAAATAAGGGTGGATGAACCTAAGACTTTTTCTAACCCATCTCCCTTCCTATTTTTATGTCTAAAACAAAATATATCTATAATTTGAAACTAAATAATGATATGTTTTGAGTGACCTTATGTCTTACTCTGGTGACTAAAGCTCAATCTATTGAGTGGAATTTAGAACACATTAACATTAAAAACTAGTAGATTGGAATATAATTCCATTTGTTTTTTTATCCTGTTTAAGTATTAAAGTAAACCTCTTGATAATTCATTCACTCATTCCTTCTGTAAATATTTTTTGAATGCCTGCTATTTGTTCTAGGCACCAGAGTTAGAGCAGTGGGTAGGACAAATTCCCTGATATATGGGGATTATATTTTTGATGAGTCAATAAACAAATATGTAGTAGAATATTACCACATATAATGCACATTATGAAGAAAAATAAAGCAGGATGGAAGGGGAAAAGTGGGTGAAGAGACGCTTGTTACATATAGAGGTCAGTGAAGGCTCTGAGTGCTAACATTTAAGAGGAGTCTCAATGAAGGGAGTGAGCAAGGAGGGAGTCTGGAATGTAGAAGAAGAGTTGAAAGGAAGGGCAAGTACGAAGTTTCCAATGCGGGACTAAAGTCACCTTATTTGAGGGACCTCTGGAAAGTCAATATTGCTGGAGTAGAGTGAACAAGTGGAGGGTCAAAAGAATGAAATCTAGAGGATAGACAGGGTCCAGCTCAAGAGGAGCCCTGTAAAGTTGGGTTAGAATTTGGATTTTATTCTAAGCGTGATTGGAATCACTGAAAGGATTTGAGAAGCGAAGTGGCATGATTTAAGGTTTTTACACATCTTTCTGGCTGTGTTGAGGAAGATTGATTGTAATGGAGAACAAGGGTGGAACAAGCGTGTCAAGAAGAAGGTTATTATGTGGGGACTGACCATGGATGTTGGTGGCTCCTATCAGACCAATGTCAGTGGAAAGAGACTGGATTAATTATAGATATACTGCCAAGGCGGGAATGGCAAGATTGCTCTGTTGGAATGGGTAAGTGTTAGGCAAGGTGATAAAATAAGGATGATTCCTAAGTATTTGGTTTGAACCACTGGGAAATGGCTGAGACTATTATTCATTCTTTCCTCAAATATTAATAAAAAGTGCAGACTTATGCTAGGCACTTTTGCTAGGTGCTTAAGTATACCAATGAAAAACATTGACAGAGATCCCTGAAAAAAAATAAAAAAGGACAATAAAATGAGCATAAATAAATGCATTTTAAAGTATGTTAGAAGGTGGTAAGTGTTGTGGAAAGAAGGAATCAACAGAGAGGGGTAAGGGAGTTGAGTGACAGAACAGCTTTCTTTAACCCAAAGTATGCGGGCATTTTCCCGGCAAATCGCGTCGTAACGGGAAGAAAGAAATCCAATAATGGTCTGACTTTGCAAAGTCTATCTGAGTTGTCTTGCACATTTTCGTTGTTGTTGAAATGCCAGGCCCTCCTTATTTGACGGCTGTCTCTAATTGTTTTGGAAAAAACTCGCTCCCGCGCTTTGGTATAAAAAGCGATATGACGAATTTACTCGTTTCCTGCAAACAATTTAAATGAGGTAACGGGGATTGGCCTCATTGAGAAGGTGAAATCTGAACAGACCAAGGAGGCCAGTGTGGCTATAGTGTGGAGGGGAGAATGGTGAGCGATGAAGCAAGACACTAAGCAAGAAAACGTTGTTGTATTGGGCCTTGAAGGCTTTGAGATTTAGTTTCCTTTCAGAATGAAATGTGGAGTCATTTCAGAGTCATGTAAGCAGGGAAGAGACATGCTCTGACTCATAGTTAAGTCTCACTCTGACTGCTCCTCATGGTTAAGCCTCACTCTGGCTGCTCCTCTGAGAATACATACAGGGCCACAAAGATAAAGCAGGGAGACCTGATCAGGGGCTATTACAATAATACATGGTGGGTTGGGTAAAAAAAATAGCAGTGAAAGTGGCAACCCCTTGCCAGACTGGATAGATTGAGAACTAGAGCCCTCTTGGTTGAGATGATGAAGGCTCTGATTTGAATGTGAGGTAGGGAAGGCCAGGAGTTCAGTTTTGAACACTGTAGGTTTGAGATGCCCAGCAGGCATCCAAATGAAGGGGTTAGGTTGACAGTTGGATATTCAAGTCTAGAACTCAGGAGAATGTTTTGAACAGGATATCTACATTCCTGCATGGGGGTGCAAGAACCATAGGCAATGGTTGAGGTCATCTTGTGAGAGGAAGGAGAAAGACAAGAGGACAGAGATGAAGTCCTTGGGCAATCTAACATTTAGAAAGAAATAGGGAAAAGAGGAAGAACCAGCAAAGGAACTGTTGAGGTAGGGAAGAACTAAGTGGCTACGCTGTCAACTGAAGGGAGTGTGTTAAACAGGAGGGCGTGATCAATTGTGATAAAGGCTGCCAGGAAGTCAAGTAAGATGACCGAGAATTGATCCGATGTAGCAGTTTTGGAGGAATGGCGAGGGAGGAAGTTTTGAAGGGAATGGGAATATTGGTGGGAGGAAAGGCTAATCTCTAAGTGAGGGATACTGGGAGAGAAGCAGATGCCAGGGGCTGAGTATAAAGGGATCAACACAAATTATTGTGTCTATTGTTTGCTACATGCAGCCAAGTTCTTAGGCAAGTCTGAGAGAATGCTGAATCATTTCTTTGCTCAGTGATTAGCACGTAATTACTTCATTAAAATATGTGTTACTTTTACTCAGAATCAATTTTGTAGCTCCCTATTAAGCCTTCTGAAATTCATCTTGCCAAAAGAAATATGAGTCCCTAGTAAGGTTTTTAATGACTCAGAGGCAAAAGATATCTTTCTTTTTACTGAGTTATTTGTATGTTCTGAATCTCATATTGTCATAAGTTAATATTTATTGTAGTGCAAGCACAGTAGTGCCGTGTTTGACAATGAGTTCACTGTACAAATCATTGTATCTTATATATACCGTCCCAAAAGAAAGGCAAAAATGGTGCTTATACATTTTGTGAGTAATAATGCATTGCTTTGTGATGTGTCTGGAGCAGTTGTTTTATATTTAACTATTGAATTGTTGACCGTATTTCTGCTAATTTGATTGTAAGCTCTTGGAAGGCAGAGACTATATGCTATACATATCCTTCAAAGCAAACAACAGTGTACTCAACATTATGTTTCTTCTGTTACATGATTAATGCTATCCTGTTTAAAATCTGGGTGGGAGGTAACAAAACCAGAAAACCTATCCTTTCTGGTAGGAGATCACTAGAATCTCTTCCAATTGGTGGCTTAATTCTCCATAGTGCCACTTTTTACTGGCACTAGATCAACAATTTTAGAGGCTTTTTCATCCTGCTTGTACTTCTGTTCTCCATTAAGCATTTTGATCAGTAAAATAAAAATTGACCCTTTGGGGAATGGTGCATTGTATATTGCCTTTATCTTGATTAGAATCTACAGATTAGTGCAAAAGGTTGTACTTAATACTTTATTTCATAAACAAAGACATTTAATGATCCATGTAGGTCTTCTAATTGATGAATAATGACTGGTATATATTTTGCTTCCCACTTTATTGATTTTACTACACACTAGAGGCTTGTTGCACAGATTTGTACACTGGTGGGGGTGTGGCCTGTGGGAATCGGCCGCTGTGGGAGTGCCGTTCATCTTGGTTAGCCGAGTGGCACTCCCACAGCAGGAGCGCAATGACCACCAGGGGGCAGTTCCTGCATCGAGTGTGTGCCCCCTGGTGGTCCATGTGCATCATAGTGACTGAACGACTGGTCGTTCTGGTCATTCTGCTGTTCGGTCACTGAGTATATATATATATATATATATATATATATATATATATATATATACTCAGTATGAATATATATATATGGGGCCTGGTGCACAAAATTCATGCACAAGTCAGGGAGGGAGGCCCCTCAGTCTGGCCTGCACCCTCTTCAATCTGGGACCCCTTGGGGAATGTCCAAATGCCAGTTTGTGCCTACACTTTTAACAGATGACAGCTCCATTGTTGGTTCTTTCTTTTCATGCTTAAACCCATTGGAATTAGTAGGTATTCAGAGTGTGTATACATTTTGGGGAGAAACCCTGTATATCTCTAGTCAGCAGTGAAAGGAACCAGTGGCAGATTTGGAACCCTTAAACAGGGAACCTTGCTCACTCCCCACATGTCTCCCCAATTCATTTTCCACCTTTGTGGGCAGCGAGAGAATCAATGTTTCTCTCATTAACTCGGAAAAGCACGTCCTGTCACCCACTTCCCAGCAGGAGTGCGCTAGGCCCCAAGTTAGCAAGGCTCAATCAGGGCAGCCTTCGCTCATAGGTGCCGGCATCCAAAGTGCACGTTCCTCCTTTGCAGTCACCACGACTATCCCACCATTTCACTGAGAGGATGGAACTCCTCACCTCCTCTGGGTTCCCGATCTTGAATGCTGATCAAAGGCACATCAACGAGGACTGCCTGCACCCACCAGGTGTGTCTGTCTGCACCTGCTCCTGCCTCAGCACCTGCATTAGCCTCACAGAGGTGATCTTGTTGCTGTACTGGCCTCCACGAGAACAGGTCCTCACCACCCTGCCCTTCGAGGGATGTAGGCATGCTGAGGTTGATGGAAGTGTAGTGGAGGGGCGGGAGGGAACTTTCACGTGCCATGGTCTGAAACTGTTGCAGGCACGTGTGGGTGACAACATGCTGGAGGATGTTCGCACCCTGGGGGAGAGGAGAGGATGCACACACCAGAGGCCTGCAGTTGCACAGATCCGCAAACCCCTGTGGCGCGGCCAGGAGGACATCAACCTGGCCTGCCACGGTGGCTGTCTCTGTGCACCTTCTGGGCCAGGAGGCAGGACTTGTGCAGCCACTCCTTGGTGCTGATAGCCTGCAGGCACTACTTCAGCTCCGCCCACAGGCTTCACTTGGCGTGCTCACGGGTGCGGCAGCCATGTGGGGAGTACAGGCCGTCCTCCGCTGGCCCACCTCCCCAGCCCAGAGGCTCTCCGTGCGCGCACTGCCCATTGGCCCAGAGTGACCAGGGTGGGGCAGGACGCCTGTCTTCATTGCCTTGGCAAGCATCCGGCCCTGCCACAGCCATCTTTGTTGTGGAGTGACCCTTGATTTGCATATTCCCTCCCTATTGGCTGTGGGTGCTGTCATCTTTGTTGCAGAGCAATGATTAATTTACAGATTACTCTTTTATTAGGTAGGATATTTCCTTGAAATAATTTTCAAAATAAATTTTTGATTTTTCCAAAATATTCACTTACACATTTCTCCGAGTGTATTCAATTATATTTGGTGATCTTTCATATAGGTCTTATAACATGAAAATGGGCCATTTATTATTTTTAAATCTAACTTACTTTTATGTAAAAAATATGCTGACTCTCCAATAATCTTCCCATTAGAAGTATCTTTAAGAACAGAAGAGACTGAATAAAAATGATGTACTATAGGCACTTCAACAGCTTAATTTTAAAACTCTAAATAGGTGCTTCTTATTAGAAACATATGAATGTGCAAGTCTATTTAGTATTTCACAGAAAATTCTTTCCAGAAAATATCCTTGGCTTAGCTAGCTTGCTTTCTCATCCAGCTTAGAAGTTGCCACATATTTCTCAAATCCTTACAGAGCCGCTAAGTATTTCTTTGGTTCTTAAGGCTCTGGTGAAGATTTCAGATGTAAATAAGTAGAAGAAAACACACAATTTTTTCAAATTTTGGTGGTGACTTTAGGCCATACATTTCTGCCACAGAAATAAAGTAGTAACGGTTCTCTGGGCCTGATATTTTAGATTCTGACATTTACATAACACACTTTCTTATGTCCTGCCATGTCTCTAAATTACATGATCCTCCCTCCTTCATCGTGTAAAATAGAATAGATCCTTGCATGCCAAAGTTTTATGTACACATATATTTATTTTATAAATATTCTAGAGGGCTGGTGCCTGAACTAGGGTGGGGTCCCTACGCCTGGCCAGCAATTGGGGCCAGCCAGGGTGAGGGACTGTGGGAGATTGCTGGCCAGCTGGAGGGAGGGACCATGAGAGGGTGCCAGCTGCAGGAGGTTGGCTGTGGGAGTGCATTGACCACCAGAGGGAAGCTCCTGCATTGAGCATCTTCCCCCTGGTAGTCAGTGCAGGTCGTAGCGACTGGTTGACCATTTGTTCTGGTCATTTGGTCATAATGGACGCTTGGGCTTTTATATAGAGACTAGGGTCCCAGTGCATGAATTCGTGCACCTTGAGAGGCTGCAAGGCTGCGGTGGGCACAAGGGTGGGTCTCAGCCCATCCTCCATGCCTCAGCTGGGCCTCTCCTGCTACAGGCCCTGGTACCCTGTCTGCTGCTCTTGCTGCTGCCTCTCCCACATGCTGATAACACCAGCCCTGCTCGCACCCACTGAAGGTGTGGAGCAATTGGAGCTAGTGCTAGCAGCAGGTGTGAGTGGGACCAGCATTGTCAGCAGGTGCGAGTGGCAGCTGCTGCCCCGATTGCCCCTTAGGAACAGGGGGAGATGGAGAAGCCCTGAGGAGTGATCGTGGCCAGCAGCTGCTGTTTG
>PVJC01010165.1:0-44281 GCA_004026665.1 Murina feae
TGACCAACCCAGTGGGGGGGGGCGGGGAGAGCAGCTGGGGGTGACTAGGTCAGCAGGGTGGGGGAAGTTAGGGCAATCAGGCTGGCAGGCAGAGGTGGTTAGGGCTGATCAGGCTGGCAGGGGGGCCAGTTAGGGGTGATCAGGCAGGTAAGCAGGTGAGCAGTTAGGAGTCAGTGGTCCCAGATTGTGAGAGGGATGCCTGACTGCCAGGGATTGGGCCTAAACTGGCAGTCGGACATCCCCCAAGGGATTCCGGATTAGAGAGGGTGCAAGCTGGGCTGAGGGGACACCTCTCCCATGCATAAATTTTGTGCATGAGGTTTCTACTTTCATATAATGAAAGAAATGAAAACATACTTTTAGGAAATGACAGGAAACTCAGTAGAAAATAATGCTAATTGTGTTTTGGAGACTATCATAACATTTCAAATAGTTCTGTAAGAAGAAGAAAATAAAAGAATCATAATATGTAAAAACCTAGAGTTTGTAATGTCCAAAATGACCAAAGGCTTGACTGACCAGAAGTCAGTCTACAGTCAGTGCTGGGTTGCCACGGCATCCCAGCACTGACTGCAGCTGCTGTAGGCATGGGGACCCAGCACTGACTGCTTAGGGGGCTGCGGATCAGGCCCAGAGAGAAGCCCAGAGAGAGGCCTGGAGAGAAAAGCAGGGTCTGATCCATAGCCTCTGTGGCAGCTGTTGATCAGCCCTTGCCTCTCTCTCTCTCCAGGCCTGGCCAGCAGCCACGCCTCTCTTTTTCTCTGGTCCTCCATGCGGACTGCTGATCAGCCACACCTCTCTGATCAGGCCCAGAGATAGGCCCAGAGACACTGGCTGGCATAGAAATTGACCAATCAGAACCTAATCTGGGTGAACTGTGAAGGCAGAACCTAACTAAGGTGGGGGCTGAGGTGGGGTTTAAAGGTAACAGCTGTTTGGTGTAAGATGTAAGAAAGCGGTTCAATTTTTTAATGACCAGTTTGGCAGTATAGTGCATATGGCTGGCTATCAGTCCAGATATAGGGATTATGTATTTTTGTCTACCAAGAGCTTCTCCTCCTGCTGAAAAAAGGCTCCTCCCTCCTCCATTTAAGCAATCCTACCCATTATCTATACTAATAAAAAGGTAATATGCTAATTAGACAGGATCTACTTGTCATTTTCCAGACATCTGACTTCCTTCTGGACAAAGCCATGGTGGTGAAGGCTGAGGCAGAGGCAGTTAGAGGCAATCAGGCTGGCAGGGGAGGACAGTTGGGGGTGAGATCAGGCCTACAGTGATTAGGCAGGCAAGCAGAGGCACTTAGGGGTGATCAAGCAGGCAGGCAGAGGATTTAGGGGCAATCAGTGAGGCAGGCAGTCAGACATCCCCCAAGGGGTCCCCAATTGGATAGGGTGCATGCTGGGCTGAGGGAACCCACCCCCTGTGCACCAGGCCACTAGTATGTTATGATGGAATTAGGAAGGACTCTGGCTTAGGAGCCCACCTTAATTCATTGCTGACAAATCTCCACTTGGCATTTATAATCTTTCATCCACTGATCTTATTTGACCTATCCAACCTTGTTGGATCTTAGTGATCTAATCCCAAACTCTTTGCTTGACAGATGCAATCACTAGAGATTTTTAAAAGTTGGCTTATTCTTACACAGCTGGTTAATATTAGAGTTGACCTTAGAAGAAAAATCACACATGGAAATATATTTTGCAGTATATTGTTAGTTGAAAAATTCTTTTTAAAAACAGTACATTTTAACATGTAATGTGTGTGTGTGTGTATGTGTGTGTGCTTATGTTCATTCCTGGGTAACGACTATGGCTGATTTCTATTTTCTTTTGATTGTCTACATTTTTCTTAATATATTTACTAGACTATTGGTTGGTTTGAATAAAAAAGGAAATTTTAGTGGCTTATTTGACTGGGAAGTCTAGGCGTACCAGCCACTTTAGCAATAGCCATAACAAGGGGCTCAAAGCAGCTGCTCTCCTTCATTACAGTTCTTAATCTTGTTTCTCTCTGTCTTGGTGTTATTCCCACTCACTAAAGATGAACTTTCCTCCACATGGCCAAGAAACATGGCAAATGGCAACACTAGTCTGTTCTTTTCACTCTGTAACTCCAGGGAGAAGAGAGTTTCTCTCAAGGATTCTAATTGGCCCATTTTGGATCATGTGTGATCACGTGTCCCAGGTAGATTCATAAGGAGAGTGGGATGCCCATGGGCCCAATTGAGTCCTTGCCTCTCCTGCAGATAGGAGCACAAGTCCATGGAAGACATCTCTGACAATACTTTACTGAGTGGAGAAAAATTAGTCCATCAAAGAAAGAAAACTTAAATCACATGTTTACAGTAATGTGTTACTTTTTAGTTAAAAAATATATCATGAAGTTATTTTAGGGAAAAAAAGGAATACTGACTTTTCTGGTCTCTTCCCATTATCCCAGAGAGCCTCCCAACTTACTGACTCAATACTTTATACTCAAACCTGTCACTATGATGTTACTGGGATTTCCCTCTCTGAATAAGATCAGCGTGGAACCTATGTGGAGACCTGGGTTCTAGTCCAAACTTTCCCATTAATCACTGTGTGAGTCTTAACTGTAACACCCTCTCCTTGGGCTTCAGTTCTCTTAATTATGTGAGTACATGAGCTGGGGAGGGATTCAAATGGCTAATGTACAAGCACAAGTTTGAGATAACTCCAAATAAGATGTCTTCCATTTTCCCATGGGGAAATATCATAGGCACACACAATGAGTTCATTCAACTATACTATGTAAACTTCTCAGGATGCAAATGAATGTACAAATGTATGTATTTTTATTTTATATAGTAATATAGACATTAAATAGTGCATTTTATAAAGCATTGGTCATACAGTATTTTATTCTCTTCCCAGCATAAAAAGTTTATTTAGATACTTAAAATATTCAGCATTAACATCATCATCAATGGAGTTATTTCTGAATAACAGTTTTCCAGAGTACACCATCTTAATTTTCATCTAAGTTTTTGAGACATAGCCCCTTTTGAATCTGTGTGATACTATCACTGGTACCTATTATCCCTCATCACAAATACTCATTCTGAAAACATTGGTAAGTGTGATTTTGCTTCTTTTGTGTGTGTTTATGATAGCCACAATATGACTTGTGTTGATTTTTCAAATGACCTTTAAAAATCTTGTTTTATAATGACATCTGACACTCACCATTATGAGCTCATACCTCAGGAATAATTACTATATCTTAATTAGATTTCTTATTTCTGTATCATCTACAGATTAATTCATCATGTGACCTCTGTAAACATCCAAACTAACATTAGTTGTGGGTGTGTTAAGCTAACATGTTTAATCCAAAAGATACTTTATTTTCTTATCTAATAAAAGAATAATATGCAAATTAGGTATCACTCCATCACAAAGATGATTGACCCTATAGCCACAAGATGGCAGTGCCTAGTCCACCTCAGCCCCACCACTGAAGTGGTCAGACCTGTTAGCCAGGCAGGTGGTGGGGAGGCGGGGGACCCGAGGGGCAGAACAGGTGATCAGAGGGGCTGGGGGTCCTCTGCCCAGGCCAGAGGCCTTCGCCAGGGGACTCAGGCATGGGCAAGGGTGGAACTAGTGATCAGAGAGGACAGGGGCAGAGCTGGTGATCGGAGGGGTGTGAGAGTGCCCTATCCAGGCATAAGGCCTGGGCCAGAGGCCTCAGGCCTTGGCAGGGGCAAGGATGGAGATCACAGGGGCCTGGGCTCTGCAGAGCCAGTGACCAGAGGGGCAGGGGCGGAGCCTGCAATTGCAGGGGTCTGAGCACCAGTGGAGCTGGCAAAGCAGGGGTCTGGGGGTCCCCTGCCCAGGCCTGCAAGCCTTGGCCAGAGGCTGCAGTGGAGCAGGGGCAGAGCCAGTGATCTTAGGGCCTGGGCAGGGGCAGAGCTGGTGATTGGAGGGCCAGGGGCGGAGCCTGCGATCGCAGGGATCTGGGCATGGGCAGAGCAGGCAATGCAGGGGTCTGGGGATCCTCTGCCCAGGTCTGTAGCCTTGGCCACAGGTTGCAGTGGGGCAAGGGTGGAGCTGGCGATGGCAGGGGCCTGGGGGTCTCCTGTCCAGGCCTGTAGCCTTGGCCAGATGCTGTAGTGGGACAAGGGTGGGAGTCAGTGATCAGAGGGGCCTGGAGGTCCCCTGCCCAAGCCTGAAGCCTTGGCCAGAGGCTGCCAGTGGGGCAAGGGGAGAGCCAGTGATGGCATGGGGGCAGGATCAGAACAGGTGATCACAGAGGCCTGGGCTCTGTGAAGCCGGTGATCGGAGGGGCTTGAGGGTTTTCTGTCCAGGCCTGCAGCCTCAGGCAGAGACTGGAGGGCTGGGCAGGGTCAGAGCCAGTGATTTCAGGAGTCTGGGGGTCCCCTGCCCAGGTCTGCAACGCTCATTGGCTAAGCTCCCAATATGTCACTGGTAATATTCTTAGTAACTTGGGTAATAAGAATCCAAAAAGGAGATCTACAGTTTTTCCACCACACTCCTGGAGAAAAAAAAAGAAGGTCCACTGCTGGAGGGCTAAAAAATGTCATATCTTGCCCTAACCAGTTTGGCTCAGTGCATAATGCCTCAGCCTGCTGACTGCAGAGTCTGGGTTATTCTGACCAAGGGCATGTACCTAGGTTGCAGGCTCCTCCCTGGCCAGGGCCCAGGTCAGAGCATATGCAGGAGGCAACCAATTGAAGTGTTCCTCTCACTTTGATGTTTCTCTCTGTTTTTCCCTTCTCGTCCACATTCTCTAAAAATCAATGGAAACATATCCTCAGGTGAGAATGAAAGAAAGAAAGAAAGAAAGAAAGAAAGAAAGAAAGAAAGAAAGAAAGAAAGAAAGAGAGAGAGAAAGAAAGAGAGAAAGAAAGAGAGAAAGAAAGAGAGAAAGAAAGAAGGGCCATATCCTATGAAAGACACATCTTGAAAATGCCTAAAGAAAGCTGTCATTTTTTCATGGTGAAGGGACTGGAGTCCATGTTGATTAAAACACCTTAGTGGCTGTGGTGACTGGCAGTGGCTGCAGCAGCGAGGTTATGGGGCCAGTGGCTTCCCCTGATTAGCCTGGTTGCCTCCCACAAAGGGAGGCCAGACTGCGGCTTAGTCCTGCTCCCCAAGGGGAGCAGCGAGTGGGCCTAAGCCATCAGTAGGAAACCCCCTGAAGGCTCCCAATATGTGAGAGGGGGCAGGCTGGGCTGAGGAATGCCCCCTCCCCGTGCATGAATTTTGTACACCGGGCCCCTAGTTCTACATGAAGTTATAACATGCCCATTTTTTGAGCCATTTTAGGGCTGTGAATAATATGAGTCCTTCTTTACTGAGGGAAAAAAATTCTCATCATCATACGTGTGATGGAAAGGAAAGCAAGGGGAATAGCCAACTCATGCCAACTTTTAAAACTGTGTACATGGTAGAGGAGAGAGGCAGGGATGTTGCTAGGGAAGTACTCACCCACTGTGCAGAATTAACTTTGAGTGATCTGCCTGTGGCCCTGGTACAAAGGCAGGTGCGGGCTGTGTTGAGCCAGCAGAAGCCTAGGAGGGACCACTGGCACCTCGAAGAAAACTTCTTGGCATGAGTTAAAGGAAAAGGAAGAGAGGGTACATTTTAGAAGAATCTCTCTGCTTGGAGTGATAGCAGAAGAGAAGCAAGTCATCTGTTGAACCTAAATTTACTTTAATATTAACACGTTGCAAGTCCTTTCTCAAGGGTACTTGCTGTTCATGAAATGTCACATTTCAAATTTAAGATAGTTTCAAAACTGTTGATAACTATCTCTGGGGAAAAACTGAGAGCTCCATGACTTAGTGAATATAAAAAATATGGTGAATAATCTACCTCTTTTTCTGAGAAGCTATATGACATGCTTACTGGGTGTGGGGTTGAGATATGATCATCCTCAAATGTCTTCTGTGCTGAAAGTTAAGATATGAGTATTTAACAGAAAATGAGAGAGAGAGAGAGGAACTTGGTTTATTGGCACAAGCAAGAAGTGTCACCTCTGTCTGATGACATATTAGTTGTACAAGTAAGCTAGTGTTTTTGAGGACAGATTTAGGAGCCTAAATGAATAAGATGAATGATAATATTTGTTGATGAAGTTTTTTAATGGACATGTTTAATGTGATCACACAAAACTCTGAAGGAGGCAGGCATAAAGAAATCCTCTTTTAAGATGTACAACACAGAACATAGGTGTGGAGTGAGTCAATGCTTAGTGAGGGGAGAACAAGTAATATCAGACTTCCCCAGTGATGTTCCTTCTTACGTTCGGAAATCACACAGCCTAGCATCCAACACAAGGCTGTAGCAGCCTTTTCCCCAGCCCCCTTAGCTTAATAAAGTCAAGGTACTCTAGCTGCTAAGACTGCATCCCTCTCTGAGGAAAAAATGCCCAGTAGCAAGACTCATACAGATTCAAAGGCGAGAGAGTTGTTTGGTTTTAGGGTTTCTTTGTTGTTGCTGCTGCTGGTTTTGTAAGACCATGCATGTGGCACATTTCAAATAGTACAAAGGGTTACAGTGAGAAATACATTTTTATTTTATGTGTTTTTGACTCTTAATCTTTCAGTTTTAGTTCCAAAAGATAACTTTCAAAGTACGCTCTTGTGAATCTTTCCCAGATAAATTCTCTGCTTATCTGAGCACATCATTGCTTATCTCTTCTGCCAGAATTTTTTAACAAAAAAGAAATAGCATATTGCATTTAGCACCTTCTCGTATATCTTGTAGGCTGTTTCAGAACATTGAACAAAACTAGGGGCCCAGTGCATGAAATTCATGCACTGGGGGTGCGGGGAGGGTTCCTCAGCCCAGCCTGCCCCCTCTCACATATTGGGAGCCCTTAGGGGATGTCCTACTGACGGCTTAGGCCCTCTACCTGCTCCCCCTGGTGAGCAGGACTAAGCTGCAGTCTGGCCTCCCTTTGTGGTAGGCAACCAGGCTAATCAGGGGAAGCCACCAGCCCATAACCCCGCTGCTGCAGCCCCTGCCAGTCACCACAGCCATCAAGGTGTTCTCATCAACACAGACTCCAGTCCCTTCACCATGAAAAAATGACAACTTTCTTTAGGCATTTTCAAGATGTGTTTTCATAGGATATGACATTTTTCTTTTCTTTTCTTTTCTTTTCTTTTCTTTTCTTTTCTTTTCTTTTCTTTTCTTTTCTTTTCTTTTCTTTTCTTTTCTTTTCTTTTCTTTTCTTCTCTTCTCTTTTCTTTCCTTTCCTTTCTTTTCTTTTCTTTTCTTTTCTTTTCCTCACCTGAGTATATGTTTCCATTGATTTTTAGAGAATGTGGAAGAGAAGGGAAAAACAGAGAGAAACATCAAAGTGAGAGGAACACTTTGATTGGTTGCCTCTTGCATGAGCCCTGACCTGGGCCCCGACCAGGGAGAAGCCTGCAACCTAGGTACATGCCCTTGGTCAGAATTGAACCCAGACCCTGCAGTCAGCAGGCTGAGGCATTATGCATTGAGCTGGTTAGGGAAGGATATGACATTTCTTAGCCCTCCAGCAGTGGACCTTCATTTTTTTCTCCAAGAGTGTGGTGGAAAAACCCTAGATCGCCTTTTTGGATTCTTATTACCCAAGTTACTAAGAATATTACCAGTGGCATACATGGAGCTTAGCCAATGAGCGATAAGAAAAGGTGTTTTGCTCTGTAGTTCACTCCCATCACCAGCTCCACCCCTGGCCCTCCAATCCCAGCTGTAACCCTACCCAGGCCTGTAGCCTCTGGCCTAGGATGCAGGCCCTGGGCAGAAGACCCCCAAACCCCTGTGATCTCCAGTCCACCCCTTCCCAGGACCCTGCCATTGATGCCTCTGCCCCTTTTTAGGCCTGCAGTCTCTGCCTGAGGCTGAAGACCTGGGCAGAAGACCCCCAAACCCCTGTAATCACCAGCTCCTCCCCTTCCCAGGCCAGAGGTCTCTGCCTGAGGCTGCAGGCCTGGGCAGAAGACCCCCAAACCCCCTGTGATCACCAGCTCCACCCCTTCCCAGGCCAGAGGTCTCTGCCGAGGCTGCAGGCCTGGGCAGAAGACCCCCAAACCCCTGTGATCACTGGCTCCTCCCCTTCCCAGGTCCCTGTGGTTGCTGGCTCTGCCCCTTGGCCCTTCCTGCCTCCCCCACCACCTGCCTGGCTAACAGGCCTGGCTATTTCAGTTGTGGGGCTGAGGCAGACTAGGCACCACCATCTTGTAGCTATGGGCCTGGCCATCTTTGTCATGGAGTGATGACTAATTTGCATATTACTCTTTTATTAGATAGGATTGGGGCTACTTAGTATTCTGTTGAATGGGTATAAGAATTTATTTGTTTTATTTGCACAAATGAATTTATATGTTTTATAAGTTTGTATTTATATGTGAACACACCCTTGCAGAAAAAATAATTAGAAGTATAAATGCTGTACCAAAAAATCTGTACATTTAAGATTTGGAAGACCTTGCCAAATTGTCATTCAAAGATAGTTAACTAGGTTACAATCCTACCTATTTCCCTCATCAGTGTTACATATTATGAAACTTTTGATTATGGCCAATTTACTTAGTGAAAATTTATAGTTTTAATTTGTAGTTCATATACTAAGTATCAATATATTGAAAGATTTGTTTCACAATAATGCGAATCTATTTTAAACTACTAAACTATACATATTAAAAAGCTTAAGAGGGCAAATTACTATATTTAAACATATTTAAGCTCAATTTGATAGTGTTTGTTCCTATCTTCTATTGATTCTTTTTTCTATTGGCTTGACCCTCTTTTCCTTATTGGTTCTTCTGAACTGTTTTTATACAGAGGAAAATAGCCCTTTGCCATCTACTGAAAATATTTTTCCCAGTTTCAAATTTTTATGAATTTATAGTATTTTTTCCCCACATAAACTTTAAAATTTTGCATATGCATTTCAAGATACTATTTTTTATTTAAAGATATTTGAGCTTTCCATCTAGTAAAATATTTTTTTCTTTTATAGTTATTTATAGTTTTGTTTTGTTGGTGCTTTCATTTATTTCCAGTTAAATCCTTAATGTAGCCAAAATATTTTTGTTGTAGGGAATGAGGCAGGGATCTAACCTTTTTCTGAGATGAATGTACAGTTTTTACAGTGTGTTCTATTAAATAATCAGGTTTGCCCTCCACTGAATTAGAATGCCACAAATTCCCTCATGTAATGGAGTCTTTTTCTGGACTCTCAATTTTGTTCAATTTATCAGTCTCTCTATTTGCTCATAAGTTTCAAACTGTTTTTATTACGGTGATTGTATAATATATATCATACACTTAGAAATTTGTTTACATTTACTTTTGTTTTACTACCAGCTTGTTAAATATTTTACTACTGATAAAGCAAAACCAAAATAAATTCCACAATTTGAGTATACTTCCGAAGCCAATCACCCACAGCTATGTAATCATAACTCGAACTGTCCTGATTTCCCCGAAATGCTAACTCTGACCTTAAACGACACAGCTTTCTTCATGTCAACATAACCTTGCAGTTTCCTAGCCAATCAGCTACAAGCATGTAAGTTTATAGCACTGCTATCCCCAAAAGAAAGTTTTAGTAACCAAAGGCAATGAAAAACAATGTAGTTCCTCACGCATGCTTTATAAACTCAGCTGCAATTGCTGAGAACAGAACTTTTACCACTTTTAGTTTTGAAATCTCCTTGTTCACTCAGTTTGTTTCTTGGGCAAAAAAACAAGATATTCATATCAAGTAGAGCTCTCTGAATTTTCCTTTGACACTATGATCTGAGAAGAGCATCAAAATTTTGAATTTTTAAAAAAATGTTTATGAACTACTCTATTCTATATTTTTCATGTGAATTTAAATATTATCTAATGACCCTTCTTTTACCCAGTTGGTAAAAAAACTGTTGGTATTTTGGTTGTAGTTATATCATAGTTGCAGATTAGTTAAGAATGATTAACATTATTGAGTTTTTCTATAATAAGAACTAGAGGCCCAGTGCATGAAATTCATGCATAGGGACAGGTCCCCCTCAGCCCAGCCTGCACCCTCTCCAATCTGGGACCCCTTGGGGATGTCCAACTGCTGGTTTAGGCCCAATCCCAGGGATTGGGCATAAACTGGCAGTCGGACATCCCACTCACAATCCTAGACTGCTGGCTCCTAATCACTCACCTGCCTACCTGCCTGGTCACCCCAAAATGACCCCCCTCCCACTGCTGGTCTGATTGCCTTTAACTGGACCCACTGCCTGCCAGCCTGGCTGCCTCAACTGGCACCACATGTTATCAACAGCCAGCCTAATTGCCCCCAACTGTCCCCTTGCTAGCCTGGTTGTCCCTAACTGCCCCACTGCCAGGCTGGTAACCTCTTACAGCTCCCCATTCTGGTCTGGTTGCCCCCAATGACCCCCTCTGCTAGCCTGGTCACTCCTAACTGCCCACCTGCTCACTTGGTCTTTCCCAACTAGCCTGGTCACCCTCAACTGCTCCACCTGCCGTCCTGGTCACCCCTCAAGGCCAACCTGCTGGCCTGGTCACCTCACGTAGCCTGCTGTTTAGTTATGTGATTGTCTCTCACTAACCCCCCTGCAAGCCTGGTTGCCCCCTGCAGCCTGCTTGTTCAGTTATGTGGTCCATCCCTCAATAACCTCCCTGCCAGCCTGGTTGTAGGCAGCCATGTTGTGAAGGTGTGGGGCTTAATTTGCATACTACCTCTTTATTATATAGGATAGGGCATTTACATTTAAGCCCCTTCATAACTTTTTAATTTTAAAAACTTTTTATTAAAAATATAATATGCAGAAAATAAAATGCTCATATATTTATCACAAAGTTAAAATAACCACTTAACTACCACCAGATCAACAAATACATTACCAGCATCCTCAATATTTCTATCATATCTTCTTCCATTTACTAGTCCTCATCTTCCTTAAATACTGTATTGATTTCTACCATTAAAATGATTTTTGCTTGTTCTTGGGTTGTATACAAATGAAATCATGCAAAATGTATTCTTTTGTGTCTGGCTTCTTATAACCAACTTTATGTATGTTAAATGATTGTGAATAGCTGCAGTTTATTTTCATTTCTATATTTTATCCATTGCATAAGTATACCTGTGCTATTGAACAGTTCTTTAATCACACACGCTTTCCTAGTTTAGGTTATTAATATATACACACACGAGTTTTGGTCAATACTGCATACATATATGATGAGTACTGAGAAGTGAAATTGCTGAGCTATAGAATATGCATATTTATACATTTAATAGGTGATGCTGAGTGATTTTCTGAAATGATGAAACTAATTTACTCTCCAATTACTCATGTTCTCTCCCACACCTAACACTGTCTGTCTCTTTAATTTTAGCCATGTTGATGGGCATGTAGTCGTATTACTGTGTGGTTTTAATCTGCATTTTTCTAGTTCCTGAAGTGCATAAGTGATTTTTGTGTTTTGTTTGCTTGTTTTTGGCAACTTGGACAGTTTGCTTTGCAAGTGTTTTTTTCTACTCTCTTGTCCATTTTTCTATCAACGTCTCTTTTTCATATTTATACTTAGAAGTTATTAGAGCTTTTAAAGATATATTTCTTAAGATTATTCCTATATTTGAAAAACTGACATTCCAAATGAGGTAATGTTCTACTATTATATTTTCTAATGCTTTTGTTTGCACCAGAGTACCTTTGGATTTTTCTAGGGAGAGCAAGACTCCTTCAGTATTTTTCTTTGAGAGTTTCATGAATGTCAAAATCTACTTTCATTTTTGCCATTTTCAGTTCACAAAAGAAAACTCTTATAGGTAGTAACTGACATTTATCTTGCTCAAATCTTTCTCTATTGCTGTTCTCACCTAGCTTGTTGCTTTGACAAGAGTACTGGTCAATAGAAATACTTTTAAGAGCTATTGATGTGAATGCTGGCTTATTCAGTGATTCTGCTATGGTGAAATGTCCAGCCCTCAACCCAAAAGGCCAGTCACACAACTAAGGCCACTTGGAATTAATACAGGCTCTGAAATAAATTCATTCCTTGGCAGAGAAAACACTAGGTGTCCTCTATCCATAATTTGGTTGCAGAGTGGAAGGATTTTGCCTATTTGTGAATTCTGTTCTCACCTTATGAGTTTCCACAACAGTGTTCTTGACCATCAAAACCCCATAGTGTATCACAGTGAATAGGTGGGTCCCTATCTTATTTGGTTAAACTTGAATTTTTGCCGTGGCTTCTTTTAAAAAAAAATATATTTTATTGATTTTACAGAGAGGAAGGGAGAGAGATAGAGAGAAACATCAATGACAGAGAAACATCCATCAGCTGCCTCCTGCACGCCCCCTACTGGGGATGTGACCACAATCAAGGTACATGCCTTTGACTGGAATTGAACCTGGGACCCTTCAGCCCGTAGGCCAAGACTCTATCTACTGAGCCAAACCTGTTAGGGGTGCCATGGCTTCTTATCAGATACAAGAAATGGGATTTACCTTTACCCCTGTTAGTTTTCCCAGGATAGAGTACTGTTTCTGAACCTGTGTTCCCACTGCTGGCTGCTGAATGTTGGGCTGTCTTGGATGTCCTAGTTTGCTACTGTTATGTTATCTTGATGCCATGCTCTTGTCTTGAATTCAGTGGTTCTCAACACTGTACATTAGGATATCTCAGAGGATAAGGTTGTTTTATATAATAAGGGCTTCTAGTTAAATTCATATTTCAGAAAAACAATACATATTTTAGTATAAGTATGTTGAAAATATGACAAAATTATTCTTTATCTGAAATTCAAATTTAATTGGGCATCTTATATTTTAATTTGGAGAACCTGGAAACTATGGAAAGTTATGAAAAATACTTTTACTTAAGCTCTACCATATACCTTCACATGTAAATATTTTTATTCCATTGGTCGATATAGTGGATCCTAAGCCGAGTGTTTCTACTAAATGCTAGGGTTAAAACCACTGCTCTGAAAGCTTGGGACTAAAATCATCACACTGGTCCCATCTAATCTTTAGGCTCTGACCATTCTTGGGCTTTTTACTCATCCGTTGCTCCATTCATTTATGTGTCCATTCAATGCATGAGTGCCAACCCCAGGTCAAGCATATGGCTCTTGAGGCTTTGGGTTAATTTCCTGAATAAATTAGGAAATTTAGTAAAATTAACCTCCAGATGAAGTCAAGAAAGATTTCTATTTTCTGGCATATGAGGGGAAAAAAAGTAAATCGTTGTAGAACCTCTGAACTCATCTTTAATTCCATTTAATCAGTTATATAAAGACAATAGCTTATTTAATGGTTCTAATTATAAGTAGATGAGAAAGAAATGCCCTAACCTGCTCATAGAAGATTTATTCTTAAATTTTTATAGTCAGTCTTTGATGGAAAGTAATTACCCTTAAAGCACTTCACCAATTAAGCACATGTTTTTCCTAAGAGACTCTTATGCATCGTGTAAGTGATCATTTGTCATCTTGCCAGTTGGAGGAAATTAATGCTGACTTTGGACAACAACTTGCTCTTTCATGCCCACCATGGATATAGTGCTGCAATGTCATTGCCCTCGAGTGACAAGGACATCATATAGATTTCCTTCGATGGTTAGTGACCCTGAATCTCTCTCAGGGACTCAAGAGTTTCTGTAAAATTTTCCCCCAAACACTCTTTATGAATTTTATGACCACAATAAAAACGTTCTTTCATGTTCTGACCCATTGCTATAAAACTAATGAAGGAACTATGAAAGAATCCTATATAATAAAAGGTAAAAGATCAATCAAAGGACTTGTATGCATGCATATAAGCATAACCAATGGATGTAAGACACTGGGGGGGTGGGAAAGGGCATGTGCCGGGGGGGAAGGGAGGCTGGGAGAGGAGACATATGTGCTACTATTTGTAATACTTTACACAATAAAATAAAATTAAACAAATAATCCTATATAATAAAAGCCTAGGTGGCATCACATGACGCCCTTGTGTAATGTGGTCACAGGATGACAACCACAAGATGGCTGCCACAAGATGGCCACCACAAGATGGCCAACAGGAGAGGGCAGTTGAGGGCAAATAGACCAGCAGGAGAGGGAAGTTGTGGGCAATCAGGCCAGCAGGGGAGTGCAGTTGGGGGCAACTGGGCTGGCAGGGGGGGCAGTGGGGGATGATTAGGCTGGCAGGGGAATAGTTAGGCATCAATCAGTCTGGCAGGGAAGCAGTTAGGGGGCAATCAAGCTGGCAGGAAGAAGTGGTTAGAGGCAATCAGGCAGGCAGGTAGGCAGGTGAGCAGTTAGAAGCCAGCAGTCCTGGATTGTGAGAGAGATGTCCAACTGCCGGGACATCTCTGCAGGGACATCCCCCAAGGGATCCTAAATTGGAGAGAGTGCAGGCCAGCCTGAGGGACTGCCCCCCCCCCACCCCCTGTGCAGGAATTTCAGGCACCGGGCCTCTAGTTCATAAGATAAAACTTCGTCAAGTATGCTATGATTCAATGTCAACTTCAAAAGGACTTCCTGAAATTCTGTTGTTGGCTTCCCTGTGAAAAAGATTTGGATGCATTTTAGAAAACTTGATGTATTTCAGCTTAGAAATCTTGACACATTTCAGTTTTCTGGAATGTAATAGTTTAACAGGCATAAGTTCTTATGGTTGTAAACCTAATTTCCCATTTTTCCCCCATGTGGGAGAGTTAGGCTTGATTTACAATAGTATGATGTGGGGGACTTATTAAAAAATACACCCATATTGTAAAGATGACTATCATTCTGCCCAGAGGCCTGGTTCTCCAATTATACAACTTCCTGAACTAGTATTGTTTGTTCGCATACACACAATAACAACAATAATGAATCCATAGATTCACTATCAAAAAGTAAGGGCTCATTGCTGTTGGTGAGGTTATATGATATAAAATGATTACTATAACACCAAAAATCCACAAGGAGAAGAACAGAAGAGAGGATTTCAGGAGCAGGGTTCTTTTTGGCTGTTACTATTTCCATCCAGTTCAACATTTGGATTTTTTTCAGAATTGAACCCCTGACTTGACATGTGTGGGTATGAGTGCAGCACAGTGGGTGGGTATGCAGCTTCTGGAGACAGGCTGTCTTCATGCTGGCTCTGCATTGATCAGCCATGTAAGCCTCAAGCATTAGGGACCTCTTTTAAATTTTACTCATTTGAGAGATGGGGATGACAATACTTAGTGTGTGTGTGTGTGTGTGTGTGAAGGTTGAATGAGTTAAGTGCCTAACAATGGCTGGTACTTAATAAATGTGAACTAACGATATTATTATTGTGTATAGCACAGAAATAAGAGTACTTCAATAGGCATCACTAATTGCATCAATATTTGAACCCATCTATTTCCTTCCTTACTCCACACCCCCTTTTCTTATTCTGCATTAAAATGCATCCCTTCCACCTCTATTTTCATGTCACCACTTTCTTTCACTTTTGTATTTTTCCTTTCCCAATCATGTCTCAGCGGCTTCTGTTCTCTTAAACATACAGTAAGAACCAAGTCATACCTCTCCATGGGTGGAGAACAAATAGAGCCAATCACAGCTCTCTGTCTTGTGGCAGAGGTGGCAGCATGTAACATTAATATACCACTTGCCATGAGCCAGGCCCTCTCTAATTTCATCTTGCAACAACTCCATGAGATAGCTGCTAATAGCCTCTGCATTTTGCTGAGGCCACTGAAACACAGACAAAATAACAATTTATCCATGATCACATGGTTTCACAGTCAGGATTTCAACCCAGGTAGTCTGGCTTCAGAATTTTTGCTCTTAACCATTCCTCTCTAGTACCCCTTTGGAGGAATTAGGAATTAGGTAACTGTAATGCAGTACAGTGACACTTAGACCCCTAGGATTTACCCTCCACCGTGAGATCAGAGGCAGAGTGAATTTTCAACATTCGCAAGCCAAGCACTGATGCTTCCCATGACTACCACACACCTCGCTCCAGCTCTGGCCTCCTCCGACTCGGATAAATGAAGTGCCCTGGTTGACTGACCTTAAAGGGTGTGTCATTTGCCTTTGGTGTTTTCTGTTCAACCCTCGGCCATTCTAAAAGGCTCTCGTGTTTTCTTTGTTGTTCTTGTAGCTATTGCGGGTGTTTTAATCATTTTTTGACAACTGGATTTTTTTTTTTGACATTTGGATTTTGCTTTAAATCATATTCAGAAAGACACAGGTGCTCTAGTAATTCATGTCTACTAAATTGAAAAGCCTTTGGGGAAGGATGTTTGAGAGACATCTCTCTGTTCTGATTTGTCAACACAAGGAGATTAGTAAAGGAATTTTGAGTTAATCTTCCCCTTGGAATTTGTGGAGCTCTGACTTATAAATCCTTACTAATGTGTAAGGGAAGAGGCACATGGTGGCTTCAGTCACGAAAACACAGATTTTCTGTACAAATAACAGCAAAACCATGATTTATGCCTCATTTTTTATTGCAGTGTCCTCAGACACGAGTGCCCTTAAATTAATCAAGGATAGCATTTGTTTCACTTGCATCTTTAGGTTCTGGCTTCTATAGAGCTGGGGCTTACATACACTTGGAATTCGTTGGCTAGAATTTTAGAACAGATGGCCACATGCTTTTTTCCCCTCTAAGAAGCTTGCTTGGTTGTCTGTCCTCTAGTTCTCATGGTAACCAAAGAAAACTGTTAACATTTTCTTTTCTCACAAAGTAAAATCAGCAGAGCTGTCAGAACAGGTGCAGCTGTTTGATGAGGGCCTGACCTTTTGCCATATTTTCTAGTTTGTGATACTGGATTCTTATTACACTTGTACTTTATTTTTAGTGACAGAGCGTAAGAAGAAGAAGACAGAATGAATCCTTGTTGCATATAGCCTATTTAATTTTCATTGCTATAAGAAAATTAAAATTTCCCTGCAATATCAAGTTGTTGGTAAAAAAAAGTCCAATATTAATACTCAGATGAAATGATTTCCTTTTAATGGGTGGGATATACCTGTGACCATCATAGGTAACCTTCACATGTTACAAATTTATCATCTCAGGATTTCTGGGGGGAAAAACTGTAGCCTTTTGTTTTCAGCCAATAGATATGGAAGCAGAGGCATTTAAGAAGGTCTGGCTAGGGTGCCAACCAAGGATTGAATTTATTAGTTGTATATTTGCAATGTGTTCACCATTATTCCTTGAAATGGTGGGATGTTCATCTGATGCTGAATGGATGAGCACAGATCCAGGAAGAGTTAATAATAGTTCGGCAGATGTAAGCATGTAAAGCTGTAGGATCCTGGAAGTCTACAAATAAACATGTTCAATTATTGGGGACTAAATGAAAAGAAAAATCAAGAGTTCACAGGCAAATCTCTGAACCTGATTATATTGTTCTCCCCTGTCTGGGTGACTACATGGTGGTATGTAGCCAGTAAGCACAGAGAGTAGACACAGCTGGAAAATTGAAGTTGATGAAATATGGCTGTAATGTAGTTAGTGTTATGGATAATCTTAGAGTGGAGTGATCATTTGCAATAACAGAATTCTTGGTGTACCCAAGCCCATTTTCAAACTGGTCATTATTCTCATTCATGGATTATCTACCATAGTCACATCCTTTTCATTGTTGTTCTGGATAATCTTGTAACTTTCTTTGTTAAGAGCAAATAATTGTGTTATAAATTTGTGAGGGAAATTAGATTTTTGTTCCCAAATCAGATTCACTGGTAAGTCAGGACAAAACAATGAGAAATAAATATATCTGTTCTCCAGGGTTGTCTGAAATAACGAAGGTGATGTTGGATGAGCTGCTTCCAAGGTGACTTTGATGAGGCACGTGCTTGCTATGAATCTGGGGAATATTAGTTAAGCGCACTTTGCTGATTTGCCACTCTACACAAGCTCTTGTCATAAGTTATAAGATTTATGATAATAATGATGCAGGACTATTACCATGAGTTTGTACATCAAATCAGAATGGAACTTTTTGACTGGGTAATCATGGTGATGGGTTATAGATATTGGTAGACATTGCTATCATTTTAGGTTGTTTTAGGAGCTTGCTTACTCCTGGTAGATAGTTTCAAGATTAATACAGAGAGGCACAATAACACGTTTATCATAAGCTTTAGCTTTGGAATCAGACAAATTTGAATCCAAATTCTGATTCTCCAACTCAGTAGCTGTGTGATTTGGGGTAAGTATTTAACTTCTTTAAGCATTGAGTTATGTATAAAAGGGGTCAGAAATTATACACTTTTCAAAAGGTTTTTGTGAGGATTTGGGATGTAATTCAAGTAAAGTGCTTAGTACATTGCATGGTTGATAGTAAGCACTCAATAAATGTTGGCTAAAACTACTACAATGAAGAGAGTTTGAATTTAGCTCATTTGGTATTTTCATCTCTCAGTGGGGAAATGTTGGTGTTAAAGAAAAATTTATTCAGATTCTTGTTAAATATAGTATGGAATACTTTATTCAAGAAGGGAACTGCTGCAATGGGGTAGAAAGCTCTGAATAGAATAAGGACAAGTGGGATATATAGCCCAAAAGTGATGGTGGAAAATTACCAAGAGTAAACATGAAGGCTAGGTGGATTTTTGCTTGGTTGAACGCAGGCCAGAATGCTTAGATAGCAAGAGCTGGGGATGAGGAATGTGATTGGATATCAAGGGTGGGGAGATTTTTACTAAACTGACCCCATAGGATTTTTGCGAAAACTGAACCAAGCTGTCCAGGGACAGAGTCTAAGACTGGGGTCCAGTTGAGAAGAGGTCTCCTTGGTCAAAGGAGAGAGTTTTTGTCACTGGTATAAGGGATTATGTCTACATAGGATTATATATCAACCAATATTCACTGAGTGCCTTATGAGTGTCAATGTTTCACTTAACTCACTTTATGAGAATCTAAAGAGTAGATACTACGGTTCTCATTTTTACACACAAGGAAACTGAAATCTACAATGGTGAAGGAATTTTTACAAGATTACCTGGGTGGATTGATAAAGCTGGCATCTGAATCTAGAGTTTTTTGACTCCACAAACCGGCATAGGTAGGCATTGTTGCATCTTGAGCACATGTGGCTGGTGTGGATAGATCTAATTTAACCTCCAATATTTAGCAGATATCTACACTGAATTAATCTTATGAGAAAGGAAAATTATAATTGTTTTTATACAAGTTCAGAGGAATTACAAATGCCACAAAATTAATTTGTGATACCAAAGTCAAGGACTGGACCACTCTTCAACCTCATTACCCTCAGCACCATAATGTACCAAATCATGAGGTTTTGTGGGGCAATCTCCTTGAAGTTAGAAAAAAAAAGAGAACGTGTTGGGAGATATGACTCCTGTGAGTGTGTGTGCATGTACAAGCACTTGAAAACTTGATAAACAAACATTGTCCATGTAAGGAAATCTATTAATGAGAAATCAATCTGCGTGTATCCCCTCTGTCATGTCTGTGGGTAAATATTTACTATCCTTTCAGCAGCCATTTTTCACCTCTTTTGCAGAATTCCTTGCTCACTTTCAAGGGCACCATTTTAGGAAATGTGGTCTGATGCAGCATTATATGTGTAGCAAAGAACCTTAGGATTAATGTTGTAAAACAGACACAATACACAGTTTTCAAGAGGGGTTCCATTAAATGTTTCTTCCAGAGTTCGGATCCAATCTCCAAAACTTACTTATTTTAATTTATTTTTAAATTTGACTTTAAGACAGTACTTCTGTGAATGATGGTTGCATTTTCCTTGGCTCAGTGTACTTTACTTAATCCAAGATTCTTCTTGGATAATTTTTGTCTTTGTTATAACAAAGAAGAAACAAAATAAGGTCTGAATTCCATGAAAGTCACAGAAGAATGGTCTAGGAAGAGTTCAGAAATCCTCACAGGGTCTATGATTACTTTGGTTCTCAAGAATTCTCCCAATATTTGATATAGAACCTGATTTACAGTAGATACTCAGCCAATGTTTATTTGATGAATGGATGAATTGTTGCCATAGCTAAAATGTCCCTGAGCCTGGATTGGACTATGACAGGAGAAAGCTTTGATTTTCTTTTGGGTTAGTTAATGGAGTCACACTGAAGATACATAAAAAGCCATAAAAAAATGAGTGACTGATATACAAACATTTATATTTCAGTGTTAGGAAATATGGTAAGATTAGGAAAACAGTTAAGACAATGACTTGTACAGAATTGATAGTTCAAGCAATGAACATTTTATGAATTACAGTTTAACAAGTTAAACATCACATATAACATACATGTATGACAGACAGTGATTCTGATTTCGATATTAACATACCATTGAGTATAGACATGAGAAATATTGCCATTTCAATTTGGGATTATGAAATATATAATTTTTTTTGCTAAGACTTCAAATTACAACATATCTCAGGCATCATGCAGGAAAAGTCATTTATTATATATTTGTTAGGACATACCTTGCAGTAAGCTTCCAGTTTTTGGTAGTTAGATTAAGAATATAGAAACCACTGAAGTGATAATATGGTTGAAATCAGCAGTTGTATTTTCTGACTGAGAGAGAACATTTTTTGGTAAAAAATAAAACTCTCAAAATTAATTCATTAGGAAAATGCACAGTGATCATAAACTCAATTCTTTAAAAATTGTTTTTCACAAGTAATTCTCATTTATTGGTGATACAGCAGCTGCAAGAAATCTGAATTCTGAGAGTTGGTTGTACAGAACAGCAGGAATTTATTCCTCTGTGGGCTCACATGATTACAGCAAAGATGTTTCCCATTTGAAATCACATGTTATAACAACGGTGCTATACAAACATCACAAATATTTGGTGTTTCAGAGGGTAACAAATATTATGCTGTGGTCATTTCACAGAGAGACTAGGCTAACAGGCAGTGTAAATCACATAGTTCTTCAGATTTTAAAAATACAGTTTATACAATTGGCTTCTAATTTCTTCACTATTGTTTAATTTTGGTGTTTTTTGTTTCTTTGTTTTGTTTTTTTCTTTTGGTCTCATACTTAGAATCTTTAAAGAAACTGTGAATATCTGGCTATGCCAAGAAAGTCAAGAAGACTGATGTTTTCCCCTCAGGAATATGGCTGAATTACATTGAACCACATAATCAATAGAGCAACATCTAACTTAGATTCTTTTAATAATTCAAATAAAATTGAATTATTTTAATAGCAGTCTGAACAAAACTATAAGAATCAAAAATTTTATTTACAAAACATCTGAAAATATTTTTTAAATGGCTAGGTCTTACTAACTGCACAAATTAAATGTCCTTGGTGTACATAGTCTGTTAGCCTCCCAGGCAATATTGTTAGACCTCTGAGCTAATGTATGAGGTGGTTAGGTGAGAAAATTATCTGATGGTAATCTCGATTAGCTCAAGGTACTTGAAAAGAAACGTTTTAATGCCTTCCATGTTAGACAAGACAAGATCTGTCAGTAATGTTGGTACCCTTAATTTGAAAAGATTAGCTGAATTCCCAAATGTAAGTTAGCACAATGGAAGAATTATAGGAAAATCATATTTTCCTTATGAAGTGTCTGGTAAATTTACCATCGAATGTTGGGTCAACTGCATAAAACTAGACAAGAATTTCAAGTCATTATTACTCTCATTCTCAAAGTGTCTGTGTATTACACTGGCTTAAAAATATTTTCCTTGGTCCTTAGAAATACAAAATATTGATTTTTCAAAAGGTAGAGGATGATAGAATGAGCATTTCTTATAATCACATTCATAATAAAAGCAGTTAATCTACATTTTACAGATCACTAAACAACTCTCTGGCAGACTTTATAAATAACTTCCTCCACTTTAATATTTAATGGAGGCCATTTCCCTTTTGGATGAAACGAACTGAATAATCATTTGTTCACTATTATAGGTTAATAAGAAAACAGCACAGATATAAAAATATGTAAGTGTAGCACACATTCTTTCTGAAAATTATATTCAACATGTCAATTGGTTCACTGATACTGGAGAAGAAACTTTACACAGGCATTTCTAACAGTGTTGCTTAAGGTCATAATTTTAACAGTATGGTCAGCAAAGAGGGCATGAATATCTTTGTTCCCCACAAAATGTTACCACTGAAACACACTGAAAGGATCCACCAGAATATTTTTTAGTCTTTTACATGTGTGTCCCACAAAATGAGTAATATATGATGCATATGCCTTTACGTGTGTGTGTGTGTATGTGTGTATGCTCAAACTGGTGAATGTTAGAGATTACATTCATTGGCATGAAAGCATAAAAACTGAAAAATTCAGTTAAGTATCCCAATGTATCACTGACACACCACATCTCAAGAATTTCAAAGTGCGGCGAAGTTATTTAGGAAGCAGCTTTAGACACGTGAACATCAAGTGGAGGAACATTAGAATTGCTAACTTCATTTTTTCAAGGTAACATCTCCTTGTTTCCATTTTGCTCTCTCTTCTTTCCACTCTCCCTGTCTCTGTCTTTGAAAGTTATCTGTGATGGCTCCTTAAAACTGTGCACACAGGATGTGAACAGGCTGTTCTTTTATGTGTGTGTGTCCTGTGCAGAAAATTCATTATCACCTCTTAGGAAGAGGGGGATTCTGGCACAGTGATTGGCCACCCTTTTCTTTATGACATGCCTGTTGCGCTGGCTCAGAATGAGTTCAGCTTCCTATCAAAAGTACCCACCAAGCCTACTCAGTGGGAACAGATCGCCATCATAACCATGAAAGGCGAAAAAGTCTAAATCTGTTTTCTACCTGAATTCTTCCTTCTCCCCTGCCCCCACAGAACACTCCCAGGGGTACAGAGCAATGTTCTGTGCAGATATACAGTATGTACAGTATGCTAGTTCCTTCTCTTGCACTTGTCTAGGAGGCTACAAGTGTCTCCTTAGTGTGAGCTTCCTGCTGTCTGTAATTAATAGATGAAACCCAGGGAAGTTCCTGTTGTATTAACAGTTGTGCCAACTCTTAATATTATGGCTTATTAGAAAAGTGTTGAATTGCACCACTGACCTACGAAAATCACCATGAAGGGCACTGAAACGCAAAGCTGTTGGGAGATCAAAAACAATCACCTGTTACCTTCACCATCAAGACATTTTCGATGTACCATAAATAAGTCTTTAGATTTCCTAAGCTTTCTGAGATTGTGGACTGTAACTGCCTTGGGCTTAAGAGCGTAAAACAAGTCACTGTGGACCACAAAGTTCTGGAAGGAGGTCAAGACTCCGTATCTGAATCCCAGTCAATCTGATCCAGCCCCTCGTCCTGCAAAGGTGTACTTCCATCGCCAAAGCACCTTGACATTGGTGATGGTTCTAAGTGTCTCCTCAGGGAGGCGTTAACATTGAGTGAAAGAGCATGCACATGGAGATGGACTCATGGTGGAGACACAGGAAAGGGGAGCTGTGCTTTAGCAGGAGCTATTTGGTGAGCAGGGGTGTGAGAGAAAAATAGGATGACCAATGAGGAAATGCTCTCAGAGACAGGAAACAGACACCCCAAAGCTGTAGCTTTGGCCAGCAGCAGGAGAGGCATACAGACTCTATAGAGAGGCAGGTAGAACATATTATGATACAATGGTTACTCTTTTCTAGTAATTCCTGAAAATGAGCAGTCATTCCACAATATCTAACAAGTTTGGTTCTTTCTAAGGGAGATGTGGAGGGATAGTTTTAGCATTTTTCTCCAGAACACTGTTATTGAGCTTCCATTTTAGCCCTCTTTTTGCACACTCTGAATTAGGAAGCATCACAATACATATGGATGTTTTAAGTACCTGTAAATGGGATATTTTCAGGTTAGATTTAAGGAAGCATGTGCATACACACACAGCTCACAATCTTAAATGCCCTTTCCTAAGCCATTTGTGTAAGTAAAGTCACTTACTGGTTCTCTCCTCTCGTTCTGTACCAATTTTAAGTGAACCTCAATTAGACTCCCAGAGGTCTTGGGATGAATATATACATTGTCTGTGGTTTCCAGATTCTATAAGCCATGGGAACTTTTAAAATTATCTTCTAAAACTAGTACTCATTTTAGCTCAGTCAGTCCATACCCCCTCTTCAAACCAGTGTCATTGAATAGAACTCAGCACTGCCACACAATGGTTTAGCATTAAGGCCAATGGGCCAGACTAATCAATTAAGAGAAAGGTATCCAAGGTCATGTCCTGGACCCCGGGCTGTCCAGATTAGCAGATTAGCAGTTGGTTTTTAAAAAGCAGATTAGCAGTTGGTTTTTAAAAAGAACTAGAAAATCTGATTGAAATCTGTCTGATTGGAAGGCCTTCCTGAAGCTCAGTTATCCAGTAAGGAATACTTGCAAGGATTAATTTTCCTTCAAATTATATTGTTAGTCCAAGTGGTGGGCATTTCCATAAATCAAAATGTGTTGAGCCTAGATGGAACCTTCCATTTAAGCTTTTAAGCATTTCCTGTGAGGAAGCAGAGTTAAACAGTGTGACGTGAGCTTTTCCTGACCACTTCAGAGCACTGGTTAGTTCTCAAACTTGAACGTACACCAGAATCATAGCGAGGGCTTGTTAAAACCCACACTGCTGGACCCACTCCCAGAATTTCTGATTCTTGAGTCAGGGCTGTGGACTCAGGTGCAAGCAGAAAATTTGCATATTAACATATTTCAAAGTTGTTGCTGATGCTGCTTTGTCAGGGACCGTGCATTAAGAATCCTTTTAGTAGTTTATAAAATACACTATAGTTTCCCAAACACCCTAATTGCACTCCCAGGTCAGAACTTTTCCAAGTAGAATGTGAAAGTCAGTATTGTGTCCCCGTCCACCATGGTCTTATAATGTATGTAGATAATTCAGTTTGTGCTAGTTTGATTATAGATACTCTAGAGGTTTAGAAGTCTAAGTATCATATCAACACACACAGCAAACCTGTAAGTGAAATGTGACTCCAATTTATGCTCCAACCTTGAGATTCCTCTGAGGGGAATATGATTGATTTTCTCTATCATTCAGATCCTTATAAAGCTGCACAGCAAGCATATCAAACTCGTGGCCCGTGTCAGCCTTTGAGTTTGACATGCTTGCTGTACACTTACTCGTCAGAGTATTATTTTAATAATACCATTGAACTTCTCTCTTGCTACAAAGGGTGATATTCTCCCTATTACCCCAGGACAGTCAATATGTTAGCAGCCATATTTGTTCAGTTTCTTCACTTAACACAGACAAAGGTTTGTTGAGATTTTTCTAGTAAAACCCTTTTTAAAGTATCTCAAAGGCAGGAACCTACATACCAGTGTAAAGGGAGGGCAGGAGCATCAAGGGCAATCCACAAAATTTACATGTGGAGGAATTAGGTTGAACAAGTTGTCAGAACACGCCTTGCGGTTAGAGACTACTGTATGTCTGATTGACCAAACAAAGAGCAGGTGGGGCTGGCACAGGAGTTGAGGAAAATGAGAGATGAGTTTAAGTGAATGAGCAACTGCCTGTGCAGAAGACAGGCTCAATCTGGTCATGGATTCTTTGCCTTAAACCAGCACCTCTGGCTGATTGACAGTGACCAGGGTGGCTTAAGCCTTAAGGCATTCATCTCCAGAAAATGCTTATGGAGCTGATTTGTTTTGTTTTTTTTTTTTTAAAAGGACAGAAAATCTACCTTTCCAATTTAGGATTTCCTATTTAAATGTGACATGGCGCGCAAGTTCAACATGAGGGAACTTATTGAAATATATCATTATGACGCCTACTGCAACTGAGTAGTAGATTTAGGAGAGAAGGGCAAGTCATTTTATCCCCAGATGGAAGTCATAGAAATTATGATAGTTATAACAAAAATATTATCTATTTTAATGTTCTCTTTCAAGAGTGGAGCTCACAAGATCACTTTATTTGTTGTAATGCTGGGAGTTTTTGTTTACCTTTTCCCCTGACAAATTTGGCTTTGTGCCTCAGAGCTCATAAAACTGGAATGTTTCACTGCTAAGATGCTGAAACGGTGTTGCCATTTTCAATGACATTCTAACTGGGATTCCTTCAAGAGAGAGCTTACATTTGTTCCACTAAAACATTATTTGTTTATAGAAGCAGAGTTCACCATGGTTGCTTTTCTTGTTTCTTTTTTTTTTCTTTTTGCCATGGCAATATCTACATCCTCTTGGTCATTTCTGCAACTGTGTGCAATTTCAGATTGCTAATGGAGCATTTGGTCTGTGGCAAACCAGAGGATTGCTAGGGGTGGGGTTTAAGTCTTTTTGTAAAATCGTTTTGAGTTGTAACTCCATAACAAGGAAGGTGTTTAAAAGACAGCTGAATGGGTAGCAACGCAATTCTTTTTCCATCTTCCCTTAGAATGCGTGTATCTTTAAATGCCTTTCTGCCGGGTCAGTGCACATCCTGTTTGTATTTACACACGTTAACTGCTGCACTTTGCTGTGGGTCTCTTTCTCCTAAATGATTGAACTAAGAGTGAAAAGGAAGAGAGGAATTCTCCTGGAAAACTGTGTGAAGTTCAAGTTACATTTAGAAGAATGGTGGACTTCGCTTTATGAAAGTCACGGACATAGAACCCATTCCAAGCTTATTAAATGTTCTATTGTAGGCAACCCCCAAAGGGAGAAACTTTAATTCCTCCTAGGGGAGGGCATATTATTTTTTTTGCTAGCAGCACACAAAGCATTTATTTATGCAAAATAAATCTTTAAATTCCTGCCAGACTTAGTGTGGCTTCATTGGCTTGATATGTGCACTGGTAGTGAAGTACTATGAGGAAGGACTGGCTCACAACAGAAAGCACCTTCAAGTCACACCCAGGGAATGATAGCAGGGAGCCACAAATCATGCAGGGCCCTATGGGTGCTGGAAAACCCAGCTATAGGTGATGCCCCTCCATGTAATGACGAGCAAATTCAAGGTCAGCAAGAGCTAAAGACTCATAACCCCCTGAAGCAATTACATACTGATTTTTCACAAGAGGAAAGACTTAGGGTCTCCTCTCTGGTGACTCCTTGAGGTTAAAATGAAGAGAACACTATGTACTCTGGGAGACACTGGGACTAACATCGTCTCCTCCATTGGGCTGTGAAAATGTGACAGCGGGGGTTGCTGCTCACTGAAATACAGACAGGTCCCCCCAAACCACAGGAGCAACAGGCAGAGTTAAGAATCAATGACTTATTAGTAACACTCAATAGAAAATACGTGCAGTAACCGGGAGGCAAATAATCTTTGGAACAAGCTTTTACCGACAATGGTAAACAAAAGACTCGCAGTCTTTGGCTCATTATAGATTTTAGATGTGTTAGTTGAGTCAGAATCCATTTATCTCACTGGTGAAAGGCAGAATGTGAAGCTATGAAAACTAGTATTTCTATTTCTATTAAAAGAAAGTTACTTGGTAGCTTTAAAAATGGCTCCACTAAGCAGTCTCGAATGGATAAAATGTCTCTAGACCAAAAATGGGAGGTTAATTTAATCCGTGTACCATAACTGGCCACTTCCTGGCTAAATTCAAGACTAGTGTTAGTTTTATTGAAATTACTTTCGTCTTGAATTCCTCATACTATCCTAGGGTGCCCAGTTTAATACTCTGCACAAAGTAAATGTTTGAGGTTTACGAAATTGGATGATTGAAAAAAATGCAATAAACTCTGACATTTGATTTAAAAAAAATGTTCCACTGCCTTGACTGTGTAGATGTTTTTACAACTTTTAATTGAATATAAAGCGAGTCAATGATCCTGGCAGACAGACTTGCTAAGTTGACTAATTTTCAGCCCTCTTTGGTTGAACTTCTTACAGACTAATTTTCCAGTTGATGTTTATCTAGCTCCAGTATCCAGATCTGAATTTTAATTGATGATCCCTGTCCAAACACTTTCAGCCCTTATGGATTTGCAGAGACTGGGCAGGAAGTTAAAGTGGCTTTTAAGATCCTACCTGCAAAGCAATGTCTGACTTTTGATTGATAGTTGGAGATATTTCCTCAACTCTTTTTCCTGAGTTGCAGTCATTTTTTTTTTTAAAGTGAGTACAGTGTTAATATGGAGACAAAGAGAATGGTCTGTGTTACAAAACTTTAGGAGCAACCAATGAGATACCTGTACATTTCTCCTCTTCTTCTTTTCTATTACAAGCTCCGGAATGGCTGTTTCTCCTGGGAGAATTAGGAGATAGAAGGTGGAGCTTGGGCTGTGTCAGTGTCCTACCATTGAATGAGTGCAAGGAAGTGTTTCCCATGGAACCAGGACAGATACACACTTACAGGGAAGAGTAGAACATCAAGAGATCTTGTCAGAAGCCCTGCCCTCTGTAACCCAGGAACCTGTGCTGAACCCTCTTCATTGTTTTCAAATGCTAAGAAGTATCTTGTCTGTTGCTTCAAGGAGGCCCAAACCAATTCTGGTTCCTTCACAAGACAAATCACGTCTTTGGGTAAAGTCATTCTTGTACTACCCATGAATCTCATTTTGGTCAGTGGAAGCGTCAAGCTTTGAAGAGGTATGGATTAATTCTAAACAGCGACAAAGCAATTATTTTTAATTTGTTAATGAAATCTCTTTTAGAATTGGAGTATCAGAGCATTGGCTAAGAAGGAAAAAAAATCCAAGTGTAAACTTTTTGCTAGATCCAACCCATTTGGCTATGCTGCTTTCTCAGTGTTTTTAAAAACTGGTTCCATGGCAACCAGTTTGAAGATTCACTCTCCATGCAGGCAACAGCATGTGATTGAGCTGCAAGACTGGGAAGGTTTGAATCAAACAAACTAGCCTTGCTCAGAGCCAGAAGAAAATTGCTGTAGGTAATAGTCACATCAAGTGAAAAAAAAAAAAAAAGAATTCTGGCATTGTTCCAACATTCACAGACCATATCCATCACAGGAGTGAGCAAGGGTGACAGCCTGGCTCAAGGACTAGGGTTGGCCCCATCTATTTTGCCTAGTTCTTGACCCTATCTGGTAACTGAATGAATCATGATCCATCTCCCTTGGCTGACAGCTTGTTTGCTTCTAGGTAGTGCATGAATGGAATGGGGGGAGGGCAGTGTTGAGCACTGAGGTTATTAAATCCCATATCTCAATAACTCACATGCATTTTCTTTATAGCTTTCAAAAATGCAATTTTTTTGCTTCAGTTTGGTATTTAAATCATCTCTCTTTAGTTTGCATTTAAAGTTTAAAAGTTTAAACACATTTTTTAAAGTTGATGAGTGGGGAGATAACTCTTTTCCTTTTGGCTTTCTCTCACCATCTGCAGTTGCTTCTGCAAGAGTGCACAGGGATTAAGTGAAAAGCAGTAACAGGGGACATAGAGGCAGGGTTGCTGATGCTCATAGCTTTTACTGAGCCTACAGCTCATAGCTTCTATGGCTGCTAGATTCCTTGACAAAATGAAACCAGTTGTTGGGAAAATTTCCAATTCATCTGATGAGAAAGCTCTTAAAAAGAAAAAGTAAATCTATGCAGAATCTGTGAGAGCAACCTGAGAATATCCAGAATATTAACTGTATATTAACTGTGGCATCATTGTTCCAAAGAAGATACCATTTCAAATTTCCTATAGGATTACCGATGGCAAAAACCTGTTCTTAGTTTTAGATTGAAACAGCAAAGAAATATTTTCTTGCAAATTTTAACAATAGCTGTAGCTAATAAAAATAACTGTTTTTCCATGATGTTATCCTTTAGCTTAGATCCAATATCAGAAAAATTTTGATGAAATTGCAATAAAGTCTTTTTTTCAGTAGTAAGTGTCCCAAATGGGGTCCAATACGTAATGAGGCCGTTGGCTAAACAGGCTCCAGTGCCTTGGTATCAACAGTATGCCCCTCTCTACCCACTCTTCAGCATTTACCATGGAGGAATCTCAGCTACCAAATGGTTGAAAGGGGTACTTTGCCTGTTTGTAAAATCTTGGCAGTTAAGTTGGTTCGGTTGAAAATATCTAAGCTAAACTACAACTAGTGGAGGTGCTACCTGCTGGTAGACAATCAGATATTTTGGGAGAACTGGGTGGGACTCCTATTCCTTTTCTCCCAACATGCAAAATACATTTCTAGATAATGTCAGCTGATGTATGGAAGCTCGCCTGCTTGGTGCTATTTCCGTGGAAAATACAAAACCTTATCCTTTTAATCCCCCACGATTTGACTAGACAAGGATATTTTTCAATACTTTTGAAAAGGCAGATAGGTAATTGGAAAATTCAGGAAGGAGCCCTAATTGATCCTAAAAACTTTCTATCAGAAATGCTTGCTAAATGAAAGGAAGAAAAAATGAATTTCTTTCTCTTTAAAAGTTACGTATAGAAGGCTATTCTAGAAGGCTATCTACAATGAACAGTATTCTAATTAGTTTCAAACAACTTTGGATTTGCATCTTTTGCTAAAAGGAAAAATTCAGGAATGTGTTTCCTTCCTTTTTTTTTTTTTTTTACTTTTTCCATCTAAAAAAGAGGTCTGATAAAAAGGAACAGTAACCTAACAAGGGTTTTTAGAGCTGTCCTAGACACCCAAAAATGCAGTTTTAGTTATTTGACATACATCTCCTATTTTTGTGTTTATGTTTCTATCTCCATGCGGGAGGGAGAGTGGGATAGAGATTTAATGCTGAAACTCTGGCTGATTCTCATAGAAATAATCTTCAAACTAGCATTTCAAATCTTTTTTTGTTTATTTTTATACTGGCTGAAATGGCCATTTTTGGTAGAAAGAAGTTAGCAAACAATAGGTTTACTTGCTGTGAATGAAAAGGCCAGTGTTGCAGAAGCATTTTAATTGCTGATAGGTCTGTCTGGGCTTTATTGTCTATTTGAGCCAGACTCAAGCTCAATATTCCATTCATGTATTGTTTCAAATATGTAAACAACAACATCAAAATTGAATGAGCCATGTCTTGACCTGGTATCTCAGCTGGTTAGAGCACCTCCATATGCCAAGGTTGCAGGTTTGATCTCTGTTCAGGGCATGTGCAGGAATCAACCAATGAATGCATAAATAAATGGAACAAATCTCTCTCTCTCTCTCTCTCTCTCTCTCTCTCTCTCTCTCTCTCTCCTCTCTCTCTCTCTTTCTAAAATCAATTAAAAAATGAAAACAGCCACTTTATAAATGAAATTGTCAAGGTATTAAGTTAGAAATTTAGAAACCTCATGGCTTAAAAATTATTGAAGGCATTTTTACGAGGCCTGGTATACTTCACAAAATAACTCAGTAATATTAAAACATGCACCCCAAGTATACTTTTGGTTTTGGCAACAACAACAATTATGTATACTCAGCTTAGTTTTTATGTAAAAATCAGAGGATAGAAGTGGACGTTTTACGGCTGTTGCTAGAGACTGGGACTCTGTACTCCTTAAGGGGAATGACTTGAAGTATCTTAGGCAAGGATAGTCCGTGATGAAGCATGGATGCATTTTCTTTTTGATAATTCTCTCATTTTTAAATATGTTCTTGATAAACACGTAGATAATTCTCACCCAAATCATTATTTTACCATGGTATTCAATTACATGAGCATTATGAGAATGTGAAATCTTGAAAGATTTCTAGTTTGGAGTATTTCCAAAGTTTAGTGTTAAGATGTGTATAAGAAGGCAGAAAGGTACCAATAGAGAAATTTATTTTTTATCAAAACTAGACATGTGGGTCATATCACTTTTAAATCTTTAGATAGTTTATTTTTTAGGTGAAATATTTTGAAAAGTGGTTATTCATATATTTGGTTATTTAATAGAATTGCTCCTTTCCACTTGGAAAGAATGGGATCTTCACATTAGAACATGGGTCATTGCAATCACATTTTTAGGAAAATCTCCTTAGAGAATTTATCTATTGTCCTATCATGTGGCTTCCAGGGGTCTAATACAGTAATATTGTAATTATGTAAGGTGCCAGTTGGGCACTGAAAATATCAGGGGGAACTCTTTTTAAAGTACATGGTTATCTAACCACTGTGCTGTGCACATAACACAAAATAATTTGAATATAAAGTTATTGATGAGTATTTTAAAAGTTAAAAATGTTTCTGTAAATTAAAAGTGCGTTATTCCAACTTGGGAATATAGGGAGAAGGTCTTTGAAATCTTCTAGGTGAATAAATAATTTCTAACACAGAGGGGCTATAAATAAATTTTCTCCAATACACTCTTAGAATTGGCTTGGCGGCTTTGTCTTTGTTGTCCACAAAGTACTAGTAAGAGTGCTAGGCTCTACATTAATTGTCAGAATTGACTCAGTAATTTCTCTTTTGGTGTGTTTGGTTATTAATGTGAATTTCCCTATCATTTGTATATTCCTATTTCTTGGAAGCATGGAAGCCATATATGGCTTTTCTGTGTTTATTTCACTTTTGAAGGTGTATATGCGGGTCCTTATCCCCAATCCATACTCACATATATTGATAGAAATGGTGAGAGAGATGGACCATGAAACATGAATAATGTTGGCTTTATTCTTCTTTGCATCCACCTGTTGTAGTATGTAGTTGTAGGGTATACTCGTCACCAGATCATAGCATGTCATTGCTATCAAAGATAGTTTTCTAGGTAGAATGTCACTATATTTAATTTTTCCTGTGACAAATTCACTTTCAGAAAAACATGTCCATGAACCTTTCCCCATTGCTGAGAGGTAAGAGTGAGCATTACTAAGGATAATGAATATGAAACAAGTAGCTATAGAAAAGTTTCAAAGGTTGGAAGCAGGGCAAAGAAATATTAAGATTGCATATTCCCCAGGGGACATCTCTTTGGATCTTTGAAAAAGGCCAGGACTACATGATTCTAAAGAACGTCAACAGGTCAAGCATCTGTGAAGCACAGTAATAATTACATCCACATAGACCAGGCAATTCTGGGTAATCAAGCCTTCCTGCAAAGACATTGGTCATAGATTTAACTAAACAGTCATGTTGCTGTTTGAAATAATGATTTTTCCTAAAAATAAGTAAATAAAATAAAAAATAATTTATGCAATGACCACCCATTTAAATGTTCCATATGAAGGGATTATTAAATCAGAGGACCTTTGACCAAACTGAAAATTGGGAGAGCCTCTGAGTGCACCTTTTCTGACATTGTGGCAGGCAAGAAAAAGTCACAGAAAGCTAGATACTCACCATGGCTTGTTGGTTGGGAAGCAAACACACTCTGTCCCTCAGGAAACCCACCTCTCCATAGTTGCTTCTTCTATAGATAACATGCTCTCTGCTTTAGGAGGAGATTAACGATGGCCTAATTAAGCGCCAAAAATTAAATATCTAACTCACAATAGTTTCCCCTTCCTGTGTTATCCTTGTTGGTGAAATACCATCAGGACCACTCAACACGTGAAATCTGGTGGGTGGAAGACAGTGAAAGTGGCTAGAAGTGATGAGGACATAATGCTTAAAAAGAGCAGAAATGCAGTCCATTACCTCAAATTTGTAGGTAGATGAGAATGAGAGCCAATGAAGCCACTCATAACAACATCTTTTTTTTGTAAGATAAGCATGATTTTAAGCATGTCTCTTCTACTTACTCTACTCCTTTATCAATTAAAGTAGATTTTTACCAAAAGCTAGAATGCCTTGACCCAGTGAAGTGATTACTACAATTAGGGAAGCAACTAGTTACACACTTCTGATAATCAATTTTATTGGGATAGATCTGATAGAATACTCCATATGCTAAAAAATGATTTGATGTGTAACTGGTTTGGGGCTTATGGTCTTAGATGCCAAACGGATGTAGACAAAGTGGTACTAAATAATGTAAGAAAACAATTAGTGAAATGGCGAATAGTCCAATGTTTATCTCAACACTTTCAGACAATATTCTGATAATGTGCTTTCTTGGGAGGTTTAAAAAGGACTGAATAACCAAAGAGTTGACATTTGTAAGAGCTGAATACTCGTATATCTATTTTCTTTTGTTTGGATGAGGATACCACTTACACAATAATACCTTTCGGGTTTTTATTTCTTTAAAACATGAAAACAAAAAATGAAGTAGATGACAATGAGAAGAAGGAAAACATTCCATACAGAATATGCTGTATAACTAGTGATTAAGTCAGAAACAATTAGAAACTTTATTTCTCTGTGTCAATAATGTGTACCATGAATAAGGGGCAGCACAAAGAGTGCATTTCCCCCTAAAGCTGTGCACAATACACACAAAATAAAATAATCAAACAAAATAAAATAATTTTACACAACTATAATTATTAACAAACCCTGAACAACCAGAATCATATCCCTATAACATAAAATTTTAAAAAGCAAACAAACACAAAAGCTTTGAAATTGACCAATGGCAAGAATTTCTCAAAAGTCCTCTGTAACCATTTGCTATGGGCTTACTGACATTCCAAATATGGCTAAAAATGGGTGCAAAATCTTTCTAATGTTTAAACAACTCATATCCCTTTATAATATTTACCTGGTGTTTCTAGGCTAGTTTTCCATTTATTAAATCTTAAAAAAGGGGGGGCAGGGGATTAACATGTGCCCCTAAAGGAGTTAGGCCACCAGTGTGCTAGGCCATGACAGGCTGGGGTGAGTCTATAAAAGATAAGAGTTGTAGAGGCACACGGCATAGAAAGGTATTGTTATCAAGCCACGATACAAACTGGGATTAACTGGGCCTCCTCAGTGATGTGGAATACCAGCATGAGTGCCTTTCTCGGTTTAAGATGAGGAGATGTCCTAGCTGCAAGACTGCCCAAGGACATCTAGGCTGTTTTTCCTAATCTATGCTTTATACTCTCTTAATTAAAAACAAAACTTAGGTATTCGAACAACTGTATTTGCACAGTTTCAATGTGTTATTTTAAAAGTTTCCTAATTGTGTTTTTCCTTGCAGGCTAAATCTGCTTCTATGGGGCCGGGTTGACTTTTACTCATGGAAAGAGCAATCGCATTAACTGTGAGCCCGCTGAGGGCAAGGGTCTGGGCTGTTTTGTTAATGCTTTATTCCCCAGGTGGCAGCGTAGTTCCTGGCATCTGAGTGGGTACCCAGCATTTACTTACTCATCCAGCCACCAAATCTTTATTTAAGTGATGAACGATCATGATCACTGAGTGGAAAAAGAGAAAATAGCTCCCAACACCTTTTATTTCTTAAGTATCTTTGAATGAATACAGAGGGCTAGGGGTATCTCCATTCTGAGACTCTTTATAGACAGAGAAGTCTCTGAGAGGGGGCCAGCATCACTCCATGTTTCCTCATTAGTGAACTCACTACTTTGGAATGTGGGTTTACCCACCACGCTCTTTGGTATTTTGAAATAGAAAGAGCCATTCCCTTCCCAGGGATTAAAAACCTCCCAGTGCAGCCCTGCTGGGAGGCACTCATCTTCTCCTTTAACTGCTTACCCCTCAGTCGTAGAGAAGACTCGCTTGTAAAGACCCATTGGTCAGCCTGACCTCTTTCCTACTCAGGAACTGCAGGTACAATCAGAGGGGTCTGGATGGTGAAAGAACCAGGGCTCAACGTAGCCTTTATAAAAAAAAATAAAACGAACAAACCAGCACTATCTACCATCTGTGCCAGACAGAGCAGATGTGAAATAAATACTTCAGGTCAAGGCGCTGGAAAAAGGAGGCTCTCACAGCCCTCGCACACCTCCTGTATCCACTTCTCCACACCTTTCTCCTTGGCCTCCCTGAATCAACAGGCAGGTTTTTAGAGGCCTCTGGTGTGCTCCACATGGCTACTATTCCATGAAGATACTTTGTGGTTTGCCTGCTGTTCTCTCCATTGCTTTAAAGTCCCATGTGACAGTTATTGCTTCTTCAAAATGACTGTGCAGCTCCATGAACAATAAGCCATTTTCTCCTTGTATCCCTAGTCATAAACTCAATAACAACACAAAAGTTACAGGTGAAAAGAGAACTCACTTACGTCTTCAATGTCTGGTTAACGTTGCTGAATGGGGAAACAGTGTATGCTATGCTCTACTATATACAGATAACGCTTTGTTTTATTTGTTTTTCGTCCATGCACTGTGTAACAGGTATCACAACAACATTCCCAAACAGGCAAATGAAGGAGGAGCAAATGTTCGGTCGTGACTGGAACAGGATTGTGCAAGCCATGGATGCTTTTGAAAAGAAAACCGACAGATGATCCATCCCAGGCAGCAGCAGTATGGGACTGGGACACAGATGGATGCAAATGGAAAAGGATGATGTGAGTTTTGAATGGAGTTGTTCTTCCTGTTTGCAGGAGGAGGGGATGGGGGACTTGGGGAAACAGCTGGGCTGAAACACCAGAAGGGCCTTGCCAACTATAATCCAGAGCTAAAGAGAGAAGTGAAGGATTTTGCGTGTCTCTGGGAATCTAGGCACGTTATTCTTCCTGTACCTGTTGATCAAGAGTGCCAGGCAGCATATCTTTCAAATATCATACGGCGTCTGGAACCATCACTTCTTCCTGGCTCCATCCCAGCTCCCACGCTTCTTCTCAGAGGCAGCTTCACCTCTGCTCACGGTCCAGAGCTAAGCTGGGATTTAGCAACATAGTGAAGACAGGCTGCTCTTTCTTCTTCTGTGCCCATGTATATCCCTTCTTAATCCAAAATAACTTTTCAAAGTGTTTGGGGGAAGGGAGAGTAATCCTAATGACTTAAATTTTTACCAAAATCCATTTGCATTTAGATTGGTCATCACCTCCCACAAAAGAAGCAAGAACCCGGATCTTCCCAACAAAACAAAACTAAAACAAGAAGAAAAGGCAGACATCAGCCATCCCCAACCCCCACTGAAAAGAAGTCAAAACAGAAAACAAATCAAAGACTTAAGGACTTAGGAACCTGGAGAGGACACAGCCCTCCTAGGCCGAGCTGCCAAGGTGGCCCTGCCTCCACGCCTTGTTCCATGTGACGATGCCCCTGGGAGGTGATGGTTTCTCACTTCAGCCCTAGTAAGTACGCTCTTGAAGCTGGATTCCATCAGCAGATAAGAGAACATGACAAATGTCAGTTTCCTCTGTTCATTGTACATATTTTTTATGTATATATATGTATATATATATAAATTTACTATATCTGATTGTTCCTTCAGAAGCCTTTTATGTGGCAGTAGGCCTCCAGGGAGGAGAAGAAAATGTACAAGAGCCACAGGAGCACAAAAAGGGATGATGTGAGGAGCTTGGCAGTCCGGGGCCCACCCAGCTCACCTCCGATTTCTGGCCTCCGCCGATACAGCAACACCCCCACATTGATGAAAGCAAAAATGGTGAAGAGAGTGACAGAGAAAGCTAGCGTGCCGGGGGACACTTTGAACTGTTCTCCATTGGCCGCGTGGTAGATGGCTGCGATGGACCAGGCCACACCGATTCCCAGGAAGACATTCACAGCGTTGCTGCCAGTGACGTTACCAATGGATGCGTCTGCGTACTGGTCCTGGGTAGCTGCCACTTTGCTGGCAAATGTGTCTGCAGAGGAAGAACAAAGAGGCGATGACACATAGCCTTTTTAAGGTGTCTGTGCAGTGTTGGAAGCTTCAGCTCTATACTCTAAAATCAACTCCCCCATGGAAACCCAGTAAAAATAGGGCCGTGCTGTTCTCTGGAGGCCCAGTGGTGTGGTCAGAACAGGACCCAGGATTCAGGACTCAAGGGTGCAGTGCTGGCTGTTACAGGTAAGCTTGGTCAAGTTCTTTACCACAGAATGCCATAGCTCTTTGTGATACTGAACTTACAGGGCAGCATGATCATGGCCCAGGTTCTAGGTCACTAAGGTTTAAAAATGGCTGCTCGAGGTATTACTAAAAGATGCTGTATCGTCAGCTCTAGTTTACAGATGAGAAAGTTAAGGGGTCAGGAGATATTTGCAATGATTCAAGAGAACATTACTGAAACAATGAATTATAATAATAGCTGGCATTTACCCAGAGCCTTGTGAATACAGGAGCAAACTCTATTTTACTGCATTGATAGTGATAATTCTATGGGTGGAGGACACTTTATAAGTGAGGATGCTAGGCTTAGAGATACTAGATTTCTTTTCTATATGATTGCCTACTTACTGACATCAAAGTCCTTTCAAACTTTCACAAAATACCTTGCGCACACACTAGTTTTATAGTAGATGTTAATTGTCAAGTTGAAGTCAGATTTGCACAGCCAGCCATGCCAGGTGTGATATAAACACAAGGTATTGTGTCACGAGCTCTGGTCCTCTTGAGATCCCTGGCGTGCTCTCAGCTTACAGGTAGTTGTGTATATCTGGGCTACTTTCTCTCCTTGGTGGCTATTCTGTTGCCACCATCCTTCTCCAGTAAATGTCCAATGGGGATGACACATGGAGAATCTAAGTTCATATCAGCCTGTAGATTCTTGTGCTTTCCAAAGAGTGGGAAGGTCATTGAGGCCGCTGGAAGTGCAGTGTCACATTTTCTCTAAAAGGAAACTGGCTGGCCTACGGGCTCATCTCAAGGACTCGGACCTCTTCCTGTGATAGAAAGCAAGTTCCACTTGCTATTTTGCAAAGAAGCAAATACTCTGTGCTATACGCATATTACATGTTTATTCTAATCCATCCCTCCTAGTCTATGGAGTGGATGTTGTTATTCCTTATTTACATTTTGGGAAATGCCATTGAACTGGATGTTGGTCAACACACCGAGGGTTTTTAAGCCAAATCTGATTTCAGAGCCCAGTCTCTCCATGCCACACGCCCCTCCAGGGAAACTAAATTCTTCCTCTTCTCTTGGTCCCTTTCATTGACGAACTTTGAAACAGGTTCTCGCAAATGGCCCTCTCCTCTGCCAGGGAACTAGACTGAAGAAGGTGTGGGCAGGCTGCTACCCCCCCCCCCCGTAGGGGTGTGCTGCTTCTTGCATTCAGATCCCATACTGCAGCCCTCCTCCCCGCCCCCCAGGGCTATTGCGGGGTGGGAAGTGAAAGCCAAGCAAGACTAACCTTCAGGCTCTCCTGCACTCACTATGAGAGTTATCAGAGCTGCTTCAGGTGAAGTTGTTCTGATTTCTTTTTCAAGGACAGGCAGCTGAGCAAGGGAAGTAAAGGAACAGAGGCCAAGGCAGGAGAAAGCAGCTTATAACTCAGCCGCTGTGAGGACACCTGAGACATTTATTCTGTGCTGACATGGCTGCTGCACCAGCAGGTGGCGAACAGATGGCACCTTAGGCTGGCTGTCAGCGGGGGGCATTCTCTGGGCCCCAAGCTGCAGGGGCAGGTGACCTGGAACTTCCACAGCACACACCTGCTTAGGCCCAGGGTGCATGGCACACTGGACTTCCTGGGTGCCCCCTCTCCACGCAGACACCTTAGCTTCCTGGGTGCCACAGTGCCAGAAGGGCATGAGGTATAAAATCAAAGGTTCCTGGGTCCTCTATACACCCACACCAGTCATTTTGCCTGCAATGGAGGACCTTCTTGGGCCTGTAGGGGTTTCCTCTCCCTCAGCCATTTTTCAATAGCTTTTTGTGAACATCACATGAGAATTCTTATGATAATACTTTCCTGCTTGCAAATGCCTTTCTCTGGATCCCCTAAAATATTAGTACCCAAAGTGACTACCTTGAAACATACATAAAACACATTTGGGGCCTCTTTGAGTCTGGCTGGTTTTATTTTATTTACTTACGTTATACATCAGGCCTTTTATCTATTTTTAGTTCAAAAGTCATGTAAAAAAATCATAGAAACACATGCCAGTGTAAATCATTAACTTTAGTTCCACCAGAGACAACTCAGTTTTCCAAACGAAGTATGATGGAATCTCTGCAAATTACCTCCTATCCCCGCTTGGTGCATAGAGGAACCCATCACACACCATACGCTGGCACTGCCAAGCCCTACCCTGAATACTAAGCCCATACCTGCTTATGCTGCTTATGGCTGAACAAGGCAAACACCATTCAGAGACCACTCCCCAAATCAAACCTGAGAAATAACTGCTGGCATGGTCTCAGGGGGGTTGTATTCAGAATTAGGCCTATTAAACACAAACATGTATAAATCAGATTTCCACTGTGATTCGCACAAACTATGTTGTGTGTGTGTGTGTGTGTGTGTGTGTGTGTGTGTGTGTATCCCCAAAATGTATGCATACACTTTGAATAATTTTAAAGGCAGTGTTATTTGAAATTGAAATGTATTTTAATTGCGCTATCAGCTTTCAAGTGTATACATTTTTTGCAAGTATGCTTCAGGTCAGATTTATAATTTTTGCTTTTAACTCCCACCTTGAATTCTAATCAATTTTAGATTAGTCGTACAGTCCTGCCTCCTTAGTACCCATGACTGCAAATAAATAGCAGGGAAGATATGTTTGGGAGGCAGTATAGTTGGACTTAAACAACACATCACATCACAGAGTTAGGACAGAACTGTTCTCTGTAGACCTGTCTCAAGTTTACTATCTATAACCTTGGCCAAGTCATCTGGTTGGTATGCAGGAATAGGTCAACACGCTTCCTTTTCCTCCAGAAATAGTTTTTTTATCTGAATTCCTCAAACTCTATAGCTACCTATAGACAAAGCCTTAAACACCTCTTCTGTAAAAACGACTGTTCTTTCAGTCCTGCAGGTGACACACTTATGAATTATCTAGGGCAAGGATTTCACCCTAGGTGATTTATCTTATTCTTGACTCTTAGCCTACTTAGTGGGGCCAGCTGTTAACTCTCAAGTTATTTGTTCTCAGGAACAGACATGGACTGATTTTACCTGATGGAGGCATGCTTGCCTCCTCCAGCATCAGTGATTTCTGACAACGTGAGAGATGGAGTAGAGGATACAGAGCTTCATGGTGCAGTAGTGAGAAGACTCATCAAGGAGACACTGTCAGCTCTTCTAACTACAGTATTTGTATGTTCTTGGGCAACACACTTCACATCTTTAGGTTCTGGTCCACAGCTGGTATTTAGACTAGAACATCTATAAGACCTTCCATAACTTTACTGTTTGGATGCTGCATAGGATACAGAAAAAGACTCAATTCACAAGTATGATTTTGGTGTGATTTTTCTTTTGGGTGGGAGTTTGTCCATGACCACCTTGCTTCATTAGAATGGACTAATGCTAATAAATATATTCTGCTTTTAAAAAATAAATGACCTAAATGAAATATTTGAAGATCCTAGAAAGAAAGTTCTCTAGACCCGAAGATGTTGAAATTGGGACAGTATTAAGGAAATTTAACCATGCAGTACAAGAGTCACTTACCTTTTAAAAACAGGTAGGAAATGCTGGCAAAATTATTTACTCCAAACCTATTGGCCAGCCATCCAATGGAATAAATGATGGCAGTGATGACCATGTTTTAAACACTGTGTGTAATGCCAGTTAAGTTAGCACACCACAGGCATTGGAAATACTAGGAGAGCCTAGCTGAAAAATGATGATTTGGGGTTCCATTCTTAAGCCACATAATCAGACTCTCTGCACATCCCTGTATCTTTTTGTTCAGTTTAACTTGTGCTGTAGGTTCTTGTTTACATGTAGGTTTGAGAATCAAAGCTCTAAGGCAAGCATGTCAAACTCATGGCCTGCGGGCCGCATGCTTCATTTATTTGGCCCGTATTAGCCTTTGAGTTTGACATGGTTGCTCTAAGGCATGGAAATAGAGGCTATTGCTCCAACAGCCCACAATTTGGGTGGCCTTTCTGGGAAGAATAGATCTTTGAGTTCCAGGGAAGCAGCTAACTGGGAAGAGGTAAAGAGCAGCTGATTTCTCTGAGAGATAGTGATGCCTTCAGATATAGCGGTCATTTGCTCATAAAACAACCTGGGTGGGCTTGGTGCAGGGGCTAGGACTGCTTAATTCTAACGTCCTCCCACTCAAGTTATACTATGCTTACTTATTTTTTTAAAACCCTGTTTAAGCATGCGTACTATGAAAGGCCAAGGAGGAGGAATAAATTAGTTGAATTCTGGCTCTTCCACTTGCCAGGTAAGAAGCTTACATTATAAGGTTTGGAAGGAAATGAGTGAACATGAACAGCACTCAAAATAGGGCCTGCCACTTAATGAGTGTTCAATATTATTTGTTATTTTTATCCTACAGCAGAATCAGATCCCAAGAGAATCCATAAGTGGTAAGAAATTCTGATTTGATGTAATGATTCTAAACTTTTGGGGAGTTAACATCCCTTGAAGATGTAATAATTTTATGGTCCTCTGCTTTTAAAAATAGAGCATAAAATTGTTCTTAAAAATCAAAGAGATTCTTTATCTTGAAAATTCTGTATAACCCAAGTCATAAGACGTGAGATGTTCTGGTTTAAGGTCCTAATTTTCAGAGTGTCTGAAAGGCAGGAGTCTTTGCTTAATGCATGTATTCCCCTTTCTGTTCTTTCCTTTCTTCTATGCACTGCTTGTCTTGCTCTTTTAGAATTCAGATGGAAATATTATTTATTTATGTATTAATTCTGCTGTCACTGGGGACCTTAACAAGCTTTTGTCCTTAGTTGTGATAATTATTTACCCAAGTAAGTATGAAAACCACATTCCCTCACTTCACTGGCTTATGAAAAAGAGTCCCTTTTTTTTAGCTTCCAAGTGAGGTTTAAAAGATCATGGAATTATGGATGCTGGATTGTGCAATGACCAGTCAGGAGAGGGGTTGTTAAAAGTGAAAAAGGGAAAAAACACTTAAAAAAATTTCTGCCCATAAAAGTTGTCTCTGAAGAGAGTGAAAAGGTAATGGAGACAGTGACATGACTTATTTTTAGAAAAGAAGAAAACAGGGGTGAATAAAAAGCTCAGGAGAGCTCCTGTTGGCAGGTCAGAGAACCTGCTTCTCCTTGTTTTCGTCTCCAGCTACAAATCCGAATCACCAGGGCAACGTTAACATATGATTTTTAGAGAGAGAGAGAAACATCAATAGGCTGCCTCCAAGCATGCCTCCCACCAGGATCAAGCCGAAATCCAGGCATATGCCCTGAACAGGAATTGAACCAGCAACTCTGGTGCATGGACGATGCCAAACCAAATAAGCCACACCCACCAGGGAAGCACTGGTATTTTTTAAAGCTCCCCTAACCAGACTGAGAACAATTTACTAACTACCTCATTTCATTTTCTGTATAAGGACAGCTCCCTATATGAAATAGCTCAGACCCATAGATCTACAAAAAACAACCATTCTTGTTATCAAAACACAAATTCTTTTTCATTTTGATGTAACTTGAATATTTTTGTCCTGGGATTTAATTTTCCTATTATGAATCTAAAATTCTGCTATATTTTAAATTCAAAGAAAAAGATTTTAATTAAAAGAGGAAAAATAACAGGGATATTTTCCCCCAGGGTGTACAAGACAGAGGAGAGAATGAGCACAAACCAACAGTGCTATTTGTTTTACCTTCCAAACTATTATTTTGACAGATGTTCTTAAAAAAATACTCCTTTCTTAAACACATCTAAAATGGGATTATTTTTTAGTATGATGTTCACATATACCCAACAGAGGATCCACATTTTCCCTTCCTTGATCAGACCCCAAGCTTCATGGGGTTCCCTAAAATTTTCTAAAATTCCTGGTTCTAATTCTTTGATGTCCACAAAGACATTTTGAGCCTTTGAAAGAACTCTGAGTTTGTCTGAGATGGTGCTTATTCTATTCAAGTGCTTGGTCACTTGTTATCCCTCCCAAGCGTGGTCTGCAAAGAGCCCTAAACCAACCATCTGGGCATGGAGCCAGGAGGCAGCGTTCTGAGCTGGTTGTCTCTGGAGAGCTGTGTGAACGTGGTTCTGAAGTGGGTCAGAATCTGTTCACTCCGGCAGGTCTTCATGCTGGAACTGCCACCACAATAATCTGCATAAGCAAGGTTCCCAGTGTGTACCTGGTGGAGTAAGAGGCACAAGGCTGCCTGACTGACTCGAGCAAAGTCTCCTGACTCTGGTCAACCTGGTAAACAGGCAACTGGATGATGAGCATAGCCTTTGGCTGTTCCTAGTTGGTTCATATGAACTGATGGTTCTGTTTGATTTAGGAATATTTAATAGGCTGAGGCCACTGTAAGTGGCTGATTTGGCCACTCTGAGTCTGTGCTACTCTGTGGGTAACCACTATTGTTACTGAAGAATGCCAGTCCTAATTACTGTAGCCCGCATAATGTATCTTGGTATGGTAGTCAAGTTCCATTTTTCATGTACTGGCTGTGTGACCTCAGGATAACTAACCTCCCTAAGCTGTTGATACCTCACCTATAAAATATGGAAAATAAGTATTCTCATTTATATGCCATCAGGATGTCTAAAAGAAAAGGGAACCCTAATACATTGCTGGTGGGAATGCAGACTGTGAAGCCACTGTGGAAAACAGTATGAAGTTTCCGTAAAAAAATTAAA
>PVJC01010166.1:0-44284 GCA_004026665.1 Murina feae
TGACACACTGGTAAAGTTTGCTGAAAATCTGCCCTCTGGGGTACCAAAGAAAGCTATTTACTGGGGGTGTCTTACCAGACACACTCTGCTACAAAACCTATAGGTAGTGGGGATTGCTCAGGAAAGCTGTTGTTTGCTGCTGTCTGTGTGAGACAGGCCCTGAAGAGGCCCCGATGCTGCAAGATCCCTGCCCTGGGAAAGCTACACATGCTGGAGAAGCTTGCTGAGCTGCATGCACACTGGGACCCAAAGCAGAGCACTCTCCTCCTGCAACCTCTTTCCATTGCCCGCTGGAGAAGGAAAATATCTAAAGGGCTCAGATCCACTTTCATAAAACAGGAAAAAAGGATGGACATGGAGCTAAAAGGCAATAAATCAATAATTGCAGTGGAACAAAAGGAGAAAACAAATTACATACAAGAATGGAGAATCATGAAATCAGACAACACACGTATCTCCCCTGACCACAACAAACATATGTTTGGACTTTGCTATACTGACAGAAGATGGCACTAATTAAACCATGAATCTTGTAAAATACTCCAATAACACAAAAAAGAACAACAATAAAAAGATTTTAAAGTTCTATAAAGTATTATAGTAAAAAATCAGAAAATTTAATACATATTAAGGACATTTCCTCTCAGAAAAACAACCATGTGATGATGGAAAAAAGAAAAAAGCACGCTGGCTGGTTTGGCTCAGTGGATAGAGCATCAGCCTGCAGACTGAAGGTCCTGGGTTTGATTCCCGTCAAGGGCACATGCCTGGGTTGCAGGCTCAATCCCCAGTAGGGGGCGTGCAGGAGGCAGCTGATCAATGATTCTCTCTCATTGATGCTTCTGTCTCTTTCTTCCTCTCTGAAATCAATAAAAATACTTTTAGAAAAAAGTAATTATTTGAGGGGGGAGAGAAAAACAACCATAAAGAAAGTTGTTTAAAAAAAGAAAGGAAACTGAGACAAAAACCAAAATGGAAATAAATATGCTCATTCATTTGAAGATATGGATAACCACCTAAAACTAAGAATAGAAATAGATACCCCCACTTCTACCCAGGGATGGGTGGAAAGGTGAAAAGGATGAAGAATATAAATTGCTAGTTATAAAAAAAAAGTCACAAGGATATAAAGCATAGCATAGGGAATCCTATATAACAGAAGTCTAATTTGCTATGAGTCCGACTGTAGAGCTGTTCAAACAGTTGCTAGGACATGCACTGACTACCAGCGGGAAGACGCTGCAACTGGTAGGTTCGCTTGCTGCTGGGGTCCGGCCTATCAGGCCTGGGCAAGACGGGCTGGACACGCCCTGGAGTCCTCCCACAGTCCTTCCCTGGCCCCGATTGTGCACCAGTGGGGTCCCTCGGCCAGCCTGCACCCTCTCACAGTCCAGGACCCCTCGGGAGGTTAGAGAGCCGGTTTCAGCCCAATCCCCATAGGCCAGGCCGAGGGACCCCACTGGTGCACGTGCCCCAGTCCTCTAGTAAGTCTATAATATTGTCATAACTATGTGTGTTCTCAGTGGTTAGAGCATCAGCCTGCACACTGAAGGATCTTGGATTTGATACCCAGTCAAGGGCATGTGCCTGCCTGGAATGCAGGTTCAATCCCGGGGCATGTGTGGTAGGCAGCCAATCAATATCTCTCTCTCACATCGACGTTTCTCTTCCCCCACTCCCACCCTTCCACTCTCTTAAAAAAAAATAAAAAGTTTGCTGAAGTCTCTGTTTGCAAATGTTATGGAGGCATAACTAGAAAGCCCTAGAGAATCATTGTTAAAGAGAAAAAAAATGATTATGTATGTCCCACAACTCTGAATTTCTTCTTACTAGAAGAAGAAAAGTTCAGAAGAAGGTAGGAGGATGTTTCAGATCAGAAGTCAGCAAACCTTGTCTGTAAAGGGCCAGATAAAAATGTGTGGACTCTACTGTCTCTGCCTCCATTATCGCTGCTGTTGTAGTGCTAAGTCGGCCATGGACAACATGGAAACGAATGAGTGTGACTGTGTGCCAAAATACGGTATTCACAGAAAATAAGGGAGCAGGCCAGAATCGGCTCAGAAGCCCTAGTTTGCCAGCCCCTGACTTAGATTATGGGGAAGGGACTATGAAAAGGATGTCCATTCTTACTACTTTTCCAGTTATCCCATATACCTCACTTTTTTTCCTAATCTGCTTCTATAATTTATATCTAGCCTGCAAACACAGACCATATACTAAAAATATTTCACCATACTTTCTTATTCTTATTCCTTAACATAATACTCTCACACATATTTTCTCACTCATCCTTATTCTTTAACATAATACTTTCATCTGTACTTTATCATTCTCTTTTTAATATACTTTACCATTCTTATTCCTTAACATAATTTCTCTGGAAAGGAATTCTTTCCTTTGTATCTCAAAATCCAGGTTTTGATCAGAATTTTAGGAGAAGAAAGAAAATAATGTAAGGAGTAAAAGTGGGAGAGTAAGTGCAAAGAGGAACCTGAGTTATGTGGAAGACAGCCTGCATGGAGAGGATGGAAGAGCTCCTGGAAGTATAAGAGATATGAGGGATATTTAAGATAGAGTAAAAATAGCAGCAGTTTCATAGGTGGAGGAGTGGAAGAAGAAAATGCCAAGGAATTGGCAGTTGGAAAAGAGGCAAAGTAGTAGGCATGTGGAAAAAAGTATCTGAAAGAACACTCAGTGATTAAAATGGGGTGGGGGGTGGATGTGGGGCTTGTAGATTAAGCTTCCTGAAATCAAATTTTTTTCCTTTTGCCTGTTTCTTTCCTCATAGAGGGAATTCTTTCAATAAATACTTGATATACCATGTAACACATATGTTAGTGTCTACTTACACCTGGAAAATCCTTTAATAGCCAATTTATTTCTTACCTTTACTTTTTTATAATTAAAATTTTCCCATCACCATTTATCCCCTCTATGGCCTGTTCTACCTCTACCCATCCCCCTACTGAACTTTACTTTTATAATAAATTCTTTCATTTGAACTACTTCAGGCCAAACTTACCTTTTCAAGATGTCCCTAGTGTCGGAACTCCAGGCACTACTTTACCAAGGCTCTAAGTTACTTTCCTGAGAGCCACGGCCAGTGTTTTTCCATGTTACTTAACTCTAGCCTATTGACAAGTCCCTGAAAATGACTGATCTTTGGTCTCACAACATGGCGTTTATGACATCTGGACCAGGGTGTAACGCTATCCTTAGAGTGGTGCGCTAAGTTGCCTTTTTTAAAAAAATATATCTTAATTGATTTTTTACAGAGAGGAAGGGAGAGGGACAGAGAGTCAGAAACATCGATGGGAGAGAAACATCCATCAGCTGCCTCCTGCACACCCCCTACTGGGGATGTGCCCACAACCAAGGTACATGCCCTTGACCGGAATCAAACCCGGGACCTTTCAGTCCCCGGGCCGACGCTCTATCCACTGAGCCAAACCGGTCAGGGCTAAGTTGCTTTTTTTTATCACTCATAATAATTATGTCAGTATAATCTAACGAAGACTGGTTTTCTACTTTTAAACCTTCCAGATCACCTCCAGGAAGAGGTTTCATTGTGTACTAAATATTGTGTTCAGTCAGCAGTATTTTCAAAAATTGAGTATAGCGTAGAGTTATGAAATGTTAGAGCTGGCAGGAGCCTAGTCACCAGTGATAACAGAACTAGAAAAGCCTTTCATGGGCCGGAAGTCCGAGAGGGATGACCATGTAAACAAGCATGAAGTTACTTTGAAAGTAAATATATAAACAAAGTGCCAACTTATATCTTTTGTAGCATTCCTGGTCAGTTCATGCAGATGTATAAACTGTGTAATTGCACATTTTCTAGTTCCCCCTAAAGGGTAAAATTTCCTTTATCTTCCGTTCTCCTAGGGCTTGCATGGAGTAGGCACTTAGTAAAAAGTCTGTAAATGAAAAAACAAATGCACATTTTATACCATTCAAAGCATAACTTATTAATTCGATACCTGCTTATATCATTATTATTCTTAACATTTTCCTGTTTATAGTTTTTGTTATTCTTTGAGAAAAATGGGTAAAAAAACAAAAAATAAAAATTGAAAAAGACTTCTTGGAAAATAGACCAAATGTTGTTAACTTTTAAAGTAATTATTAAATTAGTGAGTTATTATATTGCAATTTTTATTTTTTAATCAAGTTGAAAATTCTGTTGGTCAAAATGTAGAAGTTTTATTTTGTAGAATTGTCACAGCCTGTTTCCAAGGTTCTGAGTTTTGTTTTGTTTTACTCTTTTAATGATATATAGACTTCATCATTTAGCTCCAGAAACAAAATGGAGAATAGTCTCATTGTAATTTTTGATTCTGGTGTTTTTAAATTCTACCTTTTCTTCACCCCTCATTTTTAGAATTGCTAATGCCACTCCCATCCCAGGGGACTTGCTTCGAGAAAATACAGATGAGGTGTTTCCAGATGAACAGCTTAGTGATGGGGAGAATGGCATGCCTGTTGGTATGTCACCAGATAAATTGCCTGGATCCCTGGGACACACTCATCCCCAGGAGAAGGATGTCTGGGAAGAGATGGATGCCAACAGGAACAAGATAAAGTTTGGAATTTGTAAGGTCTGTATTTCTTGCATAGGAAGTAATATCTTTCTGTGTACTTATTTTCTCCTATTGTTGTAGCAAAGTATATCATTCTCAATTTTGAATGAGAAGTAGACAGTATTGCTAGTTATTTCTATATTTGTAATTGTAATATTTTAGCTAATTTTGCCCAAAATATTGAAATATGGATACCAAATATTAATCTTCATCTTATATTTTGTGAAAAAGATACTTAATAAAACTAATTAGACCCTGAGCATAAAGAAGAGACATCTATAGAACAAAAGTTGATAGTCTTTCTAAACAATGTGACGAGACCCTGGACTGCTTTGTTGTGGGCTCTTAGAGCTATGAGTACCCATTCTGAAAATTGTCTGAGATGGAGGTGGGGAAGGGAGATTTGGAAGTGGGAAGCATCACACAACTGTTTATGAGTTGACAACGTGGATGTTGAATAAATGACATGATTTTTTTTCTTCATTAGAATTGCAAGTAGGTTCACCTGTAAGTATGGGGAAAGATATAGATTTGTAAGTTGAATGATTAATTTTTAGTAATCTTCCACAAATTTCTCTCTGATCTTACTGTTCCTCATTTCCATTTTCATAGAAGATTATATGAAGATAAATGGTATATAGGGGCATGGAATTAGAAATCAGTTAGTTTTTTATGCTTCCTATGTTTTACGGTTTAGTTGCAAAGGAGGTTAAGTTCATAGGTGTGTAAAATAAGACTTTAGGGTTCATACCTATTAATGTGAATGATAGAAGTTGGATAGTCATGCTTTATGAATGAGGAATATATCTTGAAAAGAATCCTCTATAATCACTTCTGAGGAATTAACTATATAATTTAAAACAGTATATACTTTCAGTCATGGGAGTCATTTGCAAAAACTTTCTCTGTATAGGTGTGATATGGTGTGATATGGTCTGGCTATTAAATATGTATTATTTGAACTAATAGTAATCAGGAATAAGTAGTGAAAAAATTGTCAGGAGACCACTGTCAGATTTTTGGAATGTCAGCTGTGGCTGTCTTTATGGCACCAGGAGCAAACTGTTCTCATAGTAAAAACAACAAAACACACACACACACACAAAAAAAACAATAACAACAAACAAACAAACAAACAAAAAACCCCACATCTAGTTGCCAACCCATATGGGTGTCTGTGTATATAAGAGTGTGAAATGGTACTTGGCATAAGTCTTAATTATTTAGGTTTTTTTTCACCCATTATCACTATTTAATCTCTATTAATTCTCTTCTATTTTTAATTCCATTCTTTAAAAAAATAAGATATTAGTGTTGTTGTACTTTCATACAAGTAATGTTTATATTAATTTTTAAAAGATGTTTACCATTTCCTTGCATTTTTGGAAGTCCTGGACTCATATCTCTTCATGAAGTATTTCCTTTGGAAGTTCCTTTAGTTGAGATCTTTTGGTAAAGACTCTCAATTTTTACTTAGCAGTAAATGTATTTATTTCAGCCTCATTCTTTTTTCTTTTTTTTAAATCTTCACCCGAGGATATTTTTTTCATTGATTTTTACAGAGTAAAAGGGAGGGAGGAGGGGGTGAGAGAGAGAGAGGGAGACATCAATGTGTGGGAGAGATATAGACTGGTTGCCTCCTGCACATGCGTGCCCCGACTAGAGCCGGGAGTCGAACCTACTCTTGACTGGGAATCGAACCCTTGACCCTTCGGTCCGAGGGCCACTGTTCTAACCATTGAGCAAACCAGCCAAGGCTCAGCTTAATTCTTTAATGATAGTTTGTGCTGAATTCAAAGTGGATTTTTTCTTACTGGATTTCTTTTTTTGTTTTTTGATTGAACAGACTTCATAAAATTCATCTTCAAAAATTACTGGAATGACAAAGGTTAACTGAGCTAGTAAAATATTATTAGATGTATTTTTTAAAATATCCAACATCTTCTAAACCAGGTAACCTGTGTTAATAACCTGGGTACATCCTTCTATGCCGTTGTACCTGCTGATGCACACATATACAAACAAATACACATGCATATATGTTTTTTAGCTGGTTTGTCTCAGTGGGTTTAAAGTTCTTGATCGACAGTTATTTTTCCACTTGCTTTATCTGTTGGTATAAAAAGTCTGCTGTCACTCTGATTTTGTGTGTGTTTGTGTATGTGAGTGTATGATCATTCCACCTGTCCTCCCATCCCAGCTACTTTTTAGCTTTTCTTCTTGTCTTGGGTGTTCTGCGTTTTAACTACAATGTATCTACACATATATTTATTTTTGTTTATCCTGCTTAGGATGTTTTATGTTTTCTGAATCTTTGATTCATTTTTTTTTTATAAGTTCTAGAAGATATACAGCCATTCTCTACCTAAATATTGCCACCTCTTCATTCTTTCTGTTCTCTTTCTGGGATTTTAATTAAACATATATTATGCCTTTATATTCTATCATATCTCTTAATATATTTTTTAATATTTTTCACACTTTTCTGTGCTTCATACCAGGTAATTTCTTTTTCTGTGTCTTCTAATTCACCAATTAATAACTTTGGCCTTTTATGACTAATATATTTAACTTGTTAATTGAATATTTAATATTAAATTTATCAGTTAATTCCAAAGAATCCTTTGTTGATCTTTGTGATAACAAAAGACCTTCATTTATTTAAACATTTAATGCACAGATAATTCTCTATTCTGTATCTAAACAAGTTTAATTGTTGATGTTTTTGGGAAGCTTACACTTAAAAAAATTCTGCTGACTCCATCATGGTGGCATTGCCTTCTTATGTGTTTGACTATCTTTTTTAAAAAAATCCTCACCCAGGAATATGTATTTGTTTGTTTTTTATTGATTTGAAAGAGATAAAGAAAGAAACATGGGTGTGAGAGAGAAACATAGATTGGTTGGCTCCCATACACGCCCAAGACTACCTTTTGGTGTGTGGAGTGACACTCCAACCAAATGATCCACATGGCCAGGGCTTGTCTGACTATCTTTAATTAATAATTGGTGGGAGTTCTATAGATCTGAATTGGGAAGTAGAGAAACCTTCCTTCAGAGAAGATTATCTTCTGCTTCTGCTGGTAGCCAAAGTGAACCTCTTGTTGGAGACCATTTGCACATCTTCTTGAGGGTCTGTAATCAGAAAGACGTCCCAGATTTCCCTCTTTCCTGCCACCACTAGTGTAAATCGTAATTTCCCTCCTAATTGCACTGCTGTAGGCATCTGTTCCTAGGTAGCCTCACCCTTCTGTGCTGTCCGTTGCTCAGCCTCCTGCTCCACCCAGCTCCTTACTGTTCAAACACCAAATTTCCTTATTCTTGTTTGTTTTTTAGAGAGGGAATGCAGCAGGAGGTATTGAGGCTTGGCAACTTCTACTACTGCTTGTGAAACCACTTGACTCAAAGAGAATGTCCTAAGTTTAGTGGATGAGATCCTGGAAGTTTCTAGTTAGACGTAATACAAAAGGCTAAGGCTATTAAACATTTTTAGATTATTTATCTTCGTACCAAAAGTATAAAAACTAAAATAATACTGAAACTGAGAATAAGAAAGCTCACTTAATAAAAGGGTTAAGAGAAAAGTATGTCATGACCTAAACCAGGCAAAATATCTTAATCTCATGAGAATGCATCCCAAGCATTTGGTTATATTATGTTGAAAGATTCAACAATTACTATCACGTAGAGTAACTGGAATGTTTTTTATATTTTACTTTTATATTTTGTCTAGGCTGCTACTGAAGAGGAGAATAGCCATGGTCAAGCAAATGGTATTCTGAATGCCCCAAGCCTTGGTTCACCAATTCGTGTCCGCTCAGAGATTACTCAGCCAGACAGAGATGTTCCGTTGGTGCGAAAGTTACGTTCTATCCACAGCTTTGAGCTGGAAAAACGTCTGACACTGGAGCCAAAGCCGGATACTGACAAGTTTCTTGAGACCTGGTATAAAATAGTTTTTCCTCTTTTTTAAAAAATACTAAGATATTATAATCTTAAATTTTTTTTTTATTTTTATTATATAAAGTCTTTCAAATAAATTCTTGCATTTCTGTAGCACTGATTTGATTAAGCTCTCATCTATGTTTTTAATTATCATCCTGATTATTGTTATGAATTGCTTCCTAATGCTGTTACAAGTCCTATAACATAGCCTTTGGCTTTGGGAGCTTGGCAGTGGTAGCTGGTAACTTCGTATTAGTTAATAATTAGTCAATAAATGAACATTTTGAAGTGACTTTGTTTGGAAGGTGATTTTTTATTGGAATGGAGAAGATGCAGTGTAGAGTTGGAGAGGGCATTAAGCAGGAAGGAGGGGAGTACATGAAGAAGGGGGGAAAGTCAGTTATACACAAGGAACAGGCAAGTCAGTTCATTTTAATAAAGGCCTTTTATGAGTATTGCTGTAGGGAAAATAGACATGAATAAGTTTATCATTCTACCTAGAAAGAAGGAAAGACAGAACTTTAAAGAGCTCACAATCAACTTTGAGAGAAGGACAGTTGAAACTTAGAGAGCCATACATTGATAATAACTGCAGTTATGAAGCCTGTTGTCCTCAAGGTTTGATAATAAAAGACAGAATGAAACTTTTAAAAGAATTTGGGATATATTTATGAATTTTAGAAGGCTTCAATAATATTAAAACGCAAAGTGACTTCAATAAGAGTGACACTCTTCACTGTACATCTCTAGTGACTATTATTGGCAATGGAGTATAATTAGAAGGACCATGTGTTTGACATGGTAGTAATTATCCAGAGACAATTCAGCCACTCTGGCCTAGTCCAGTCTGGCTTTATTCATTTAATTCATCTTTATTGTTGAGATTATTAGAGACGTCCGTCCCCCCCCCCCCCCCCCGCCATGGCTTCCCTCCACCCAGCTCCCACCCACCCCAGGCCCTCACCACCCTATTGTCTGTGTCCATAGGTAATGCATACACGCATATAAGATCTTTGTATAATCTCTTACTGCACCCCCCAACACACACACCCTTCCTTCTGAGAATCATCAGTCTGTTCTATTTTCATGCTCCTGATTCTATTCCATTCACCAGTTTATTCTGTTCATCAGATTTTTTTATTCATTTGATCTTTAGATTCAATTGTTGATAGATATTTGTTGTTACTTTGTTGTTCATATTTTTTATCTTTACCTTTTTCTTCTTCCTCTTAAGCAATACCTTTCAGCATTTCATATAATACTGGTTTGGTGGTGATGAACTCCTTTAGCTTTTTCTTGTCTATAAAGCTCTTTTTCTGATCTTCAGTTCTAAATGATAGCTTTGCTGGATAGATTAATCTTGGTTGTATGTTCTTGCTATTCAACATTTTAAATATTTCTTGTCACTCTCTTCTGGCCTGCATAGTTTTCTATTGAGAAATCAGCTGATAGTCATATGGGTACTCCCTTGTAGGTAACTATTTTTCTCTTGCTGCTTTTAAGATTCTCTCTTTGTCTTTTGCCCTTGGCATTTCAATATGTGTCTTGGTGTAGTCCTCTTTTGATTCCTCTTGTTGAGTTCTCTGCACTTCCTGGACTTGTAAGTCTGTTTCTTTCACCAGATGGGGGAAGTTTTCTGTCATTATTTCTTCAAATAGGTTTTCAATATATTGCTCTCTCTCTTCTTCTGGCACCCCCATAATTCAGATGTTGGTACACTTAAAGTTGTCTCAGAGGTTCCTTACACTATCTTCATATTTTTGGATTCGTTTTTCTTTTTGCTCTTCTGCTTGGGTATTTTTTGCACCCAGGCAAGTGGCTGACTTTGCACCTCCCTGGAGACCCAAAGTATTTTTTGCTTTCTTGTATTTCAAATCTCAGGATCCTCTAGTCTACCATTGAATCCCTGTATATTATTCTTTATTTCAGTCAGTGTATGCTTAATTTCTGACTGGTCCTTTTCCATTTTTTTTTGGCATTCTCACTAAGATCCTTGAAAGTCTCACTAAGTTCCTTAGAGGTTTCTAGATTCTTGAGTAGCCTTATAACTGTGGTTTTGAACTCTATCTCTAGTAGTTTGCTTTCTTCCATTTCTTTCATTTGTGGCATGTTTCTTTGTCTCTTTGTTTTGGCTGCTTCCCTGTGTTTGTTTCTATGTATTGGGTAGCTTCTAAGTCTCCTTGAGTTGATAGAGTGGCCTTTTGTACTGGTAGTAGGTGTCCTATAGGGCCCAGTGACTCAACCTTCCCAATCACGTGAGGTGGATACTCTTAGTGCACCCTTTACTGGGCTGTATGCACAGTTTTGTTATAGGTGAGCCTTGATTGCTGTTGGTGTCACTGGGAGGAATTGACCTCCAGACCACTTGGCTGTGAGGACCAGCTGTGATTACAGTGGGAGAGCTGCTGTCCAAGAGACACTCTTATGGAGCAGGACTTGTTTCGGTGGAGCTTTGGTGCTCACTGAGTCTGCCCCTTGAGTATGTCTTTTATGGATGTGAATAGTTGTAATCTGGATGGTCTCACTCTGACCACTGGGTACACTGCCTCTTGGGTCTCCAGGGAGGTACAAAGTCAGCTACTGCCTGGGGCCATCCAACAGGAGCTACAGAGAAATCTGCAGATTCCTTCTCTTTGTTTGGGGTTTGAAAGTGCTCAGAAGAGGCCCCGCTGTGAAGCAAGGCGGGCTGGTGCTGATGCCTGGTCTTAGGCCTTTTATTGATAGGTTTGGAGCTCCGGGATCCAGCTGCTGCTTGTTTGACAGGTTTTTAGCCTGATAAAGGACAGACCATTCATATGCAAAAGCCCCTGCACACAGCTTGGGTGGGGTGGGGTCTCAGGGAATCACCAGTTGGAGCAAACAGCAATAGCTGCAAGTCAGCCCTGCAACCTGTTAGGTCCCTGTCTGAGAACAATGACTGATGCGAGCACCTTGGTCTGTAAAAACACCGCCCTGGAGTTCCTGCCCCAATGCCAGACAGTCCAGTTTCTCCCCATATGTGTCTGGGCCCCCAGAGCCTCACCCAGCACTGGAGCTCAGAGGAAGTGAGAGCTTGTAAATTCTGTTCACAGTGCAGCCTTTTAAGAGGATCAGCTGGGTCTCCAGAAGCCTGTGTGTCACTCAGCCCCAATCTGCACTGGTTTTACAGTCCATAGTTCATACTGCCCATCCCAACGGAAAGAAAGAAAGCTTCTTTCCCCAGCTCTGGGACCCCTCGCTTCTCCGGGCAGCCTCTCAGAAGCAATCTCCCTCTCAATTAAAAAAGTGGCACACCTCGGTCCGGACCCCCCCCCAATTCCGGACCTCCCCTCCAGGCCTCCTACCAGGCTCAGGGTGCTTTCTTCTTTACTTCTCTAGTTGTAGCACTTCCATTCAACCAGCTTTCCGGCAGTTCTGGATGGTAGTTGTTTTGTATTTTAGTTGTAATTTTGATGTTGTGGGAGGCAGTGAGTATAAGTGTTTACCTATGCCACCATCTTGGTTCTCCTTAATATTTTTATTGATTTCACATAGGAAGGAAGAGGAAGAGAGAGATAGAAACATCAAGGATGAGAGAGACTCATTAATTGGCTGCCTCCTGCATGCCCCCTACTGGGGAATGAGCCCACAACCCAGGCATGTGCCCTTGACTGGACCCTTCAATCCGTAGGCCGGCACTCTATCCAGTAGAGCCAAACTCGCTAGGCAGAATAGAACTTTTTAAAGAGTCCATGCTGAGGGAAAAAAGAGTTGAGAGCAGAAGTAATCCAAGAAAATGAACTCAAGCCCAGCTGGTGTGGCTCAGTGGATGAGTACTGAGCTCATGAACCAGGAGGTCACACTTCTGTTCCTGGTCAGGGCACAAGCCCCGGTTGCAGGCTCCATCCCCAGTAGAGGGTGTGCTGGAGGCAGCTGATGGATGTTTCTCTATTATCAATGTTTCTCTCTCTTCCACTCCTTCCACTCCTTCATTATAAAATGAATAAAAATATATTAGAAAAAGAAAATGAACTCAAGCCAGAACCTAGAATGAATAAGGAATTGAAGGACCAAATTATAAACTTAGGGAAAAAATGTATTGCTGAGACTACTTCCCTGCAGGTGAGATCAGTCCTCAGAAGGCAGTGCAGCCCCCTCAACCTGGGCATGTGCCCTGACCAGGAATGGAACAGACAATTTCCTAGTACATGGGCCCAACCAACTGAGCCACACTGGCCAGGCCTCTTTATTTCCTTTTGTAAGATCTCTGGTGAGGCACAAGCCCCTTGGGTAAATTGTTCTCAGTCCCTCAGATAGAGGAGAGAGGAGAGAGCAGAGGGCAGTGTGATTGAATTGGCAAGGCAAAGATGAAGTGGATCATACAAGTCAACTAGTTCAGCTTCTCTGCAGCAGGAGAGACATCTCCCATGGCTCCGATCTCCCAAACAAGATTATGATAGGTAGAGAAGAGCATGATCAATCTGTGAAACTTTCCTTACACTGTATCCGTATTTTTTTAACCTCTATGTGAATATTAGTTCTGTATAGAGATTATAGGATATGCAGTAAGTAATAATTGAGTAACTTCTCTCTGTTTTCTTAAGCCTGGAGAAAATGCAGAAGGATTCCTGTGCAGGAAAGGAACCTGTTCTTCCTGCCCTGCTTCATAAGCCTTGTGTTCCTGCTGCGGCCCGTACTGACCACATCTGGAACTATGATGAAGAATATCTTCCAGATGCTTCTAAGCCTGCCTCTGCCAATACCCCAGAGCAGGCGGATGGTGGTGGCAGCAATGGATTTATAGCTGTTAACTTGAGCTCTTGCAAGCAGGAGGTTGATTCCAAAGAGTGGGTGATTGTGGACAAGGAGCAAGACCTTCAGGATTTTAGGACAAATGAAGCTTTAGGCCATAAAACAACAGGGAGCCCTTCTGACGAGGAGCCTGAGGTACTTCAAATTCTAGAAGAATCACCTCAAGATGGAAACCTACGATTGGGTCCTTGGGAAGAAAATACTCATTTAAAGAAGGAAACCTCAGGTGTGATCTTAGCACTTTCTGGGGAATGCCCTGCCACTGCTGCTTCAGAGCAATATACAGACAGGCTAGAACTCCAGGCTGGAGCTGGTGATCAGTTTATTGCAGCAACACCCACAAGTCCAATGGAGGCACAAGCGGAAGGACCCCTTACAGCGGTGAGAGATTTGTTCCTGTCATTTATCTGTTATCCACTCAAGGTGTTATTTTTTTTTAACATTTTTAAAAAATATATTTTATTGATTTTTTACAGAGAGGAAGGGAGATAGTTAGAATCATCGATCGATGAGAGAGAAACATCGATCAACTGCCTCCTGCACACTCCCCACTGGGGATGTGCCTGCAACCAAGGTACATGCCCTTGACCGGAATTGAACCTGGAACCCTTGAGTCCACAAGCTGATGCTCTATCCACTGAGCCAAACCAGTCAGGGCAAGGTATTATTTTTAAAATATATATATTTTATTGATTTTTTATAGAGAAGAAGGGGGAGAGAGAGAGAGAGTTAGAAACATTGATGAGAAACATCAATCTGCTGCCTCCTGCACATCCCACACTGGGGATGCACCCACAACCAAGGTACATGCCCTTGACTGGAATCGAACCTAGGAACCTTCAGTTTGCAGGGCAATACTCTATCCACAGAGCCAGACCAGTTAGGGCTTAAGGTGTTATTAAGAAAGGACTGCCCTGGCCAATGTAGTTCAGTTGGTTGAGCATCATCCTGTGCACTGCAAGGTCACTGGTTCAATTCCCAGTCAGGGCACATGCCTGGGTTGCGGGATTGAACCCCTGTCAACGTGCAGCTGATTGATTTTTCTCTCTCACGTGGATTTCTCTTTTTCTTCCTCTTTCTCCCTTTATCTCTAAATCAGTAAAAACATACATATGTGTATATCCTGTCTAATAAATAGAGAATATGCTAATTGACCCTCATGCCATCGCAAAGATGGAGGCGCCCACAGCCAATAAGGAGGGAATATGCTAATTGATTGCCTCGCCCTCAAAGATGGCAGCACCCACAGCCAATAAGGAGGGAATATGCTAATTGACTGTCACACCCTCAAATATGGAGGCACCCACAACCACAAGATGGCTGGCAGGGTAGGGCAGTTGTGGGCAATCAGGCCAGCAGGGGAAGGCAGTTGGGGACAACCAGACTGGCAGGGGAGGGCAGTTAGGGATGACCAGGCTGTCAGGGAAGGGCAGTTAGGGGCAACTGGCCAGCAGGGGAGGGCAGTTGGGGGGCAACTAGGCCGGCAGGGGAACAGTTAGGCCTAGATCAGGCTGGCACGGGAGTGGTTAGGGAGTGATCAGGCAGGCAGGTAGGCAAGTGATTGGGAGCCAACAGTCCTGGATTGTGAGAGGGATGTCTGACTGCCGGTTTAGGCCCAATCCCCACCAGCATTCGGACATCCCCCGAAGGTCCCAGATTGGAGAGAGTGCAGGCTGGGCTGAGGGACCACCCCCCCCACACGGTGCACAAATTTCATGCACCAGGCCTCTAGTATATATATTAATGAAAGGCCTAACAGTTGATTGACTAAGGTTCTTTAGCAGAGGCCTAAGTATGCAAATGGGTATAAGGAGTGATGCTTGGACTAGTTAGTCTTCCAGTATGAAATTTCTCAAAAAGTGAGGTTTCCTGTTAGGATACCAATTCAGTATACAATATGTCATTATAACCTAATTTCAGAATAACTTTTATACTTAGACTATAAGAACTATCTATGTGTATATATATAATGATTTTTTAAATTGTAATTCTAGATATTTTTAATACCTACATTAGAAACATGGTGAGGAAGCATGTAGCTGGTGTCGCTCAGTGGTTGAGCATCAACCTATGAACCAGGAGGTCACTGTTCGATTCCTAGTCAAGGCACATGTCCAGGTAGGGGGAGTACAGGAGGTAGCCAATCAATGATTCTTTCTCATCATGGATTTTTCTACCTCTGTCTCCCTCTCACTTCTTCTGTGAAATCAATAAAAATATAAAAGAAAAAAATATGGTAAGGAAGGTATATTTTTAACCATTCATGGTTTGTACCAGTACTATTTATTTATTTATTTATTTATTTATTTATTTATTTATTTTAAAGAATTATTAATTTATTAGGTCATCTAGAAACCCAGATAGGCTGAGCCCTAAAATCGCACCTGCCCATGGTTTTTACTTTATACTGTTGCTAAATCTAATTCTTTTTTTTTCTCCTTTCTCTTTTGTAACCTCCACCTAGACATTTCTCATATTTTACATTCCTCTTAAGCAATAATTTTATAGCTTTGATGTCCATTGTTTAAAATGCAGAGTCCCAGGCTCATTTTCAGAACTTCTGCTTCAGTAGGTCTGGGATAGAGTGGAATCTGCATTTTAACAAGCAACTGAAAGTAATTGTGATAAGTTTTCTGCAAAGAAATGTTTTGAGGAAGCTACTGTTTACTCTCATTTTGGGCATTCATATGGAGACTCCTGTTACACTGCTGTTTTCAGTAAGTAGTGCTATCCTCACAGCTGTGTGAGTGGCAGGAGTTCCAGAAAAGCCAGAGATGGAGGCAGTAAGAAACTGTACACAAACCTTAGACACAGGCAGGTACATCTGTCCTTACATTGGTGGGAATACCAGGTTTTCTTAAATTCCATCATCATCTAGTGGCCCTCTCCTCCAACTCACCAGAAATGGCATTGTTCCCCAGAATGGTATGTTTTTTATTAGAACACAATTCCTCATGCAAGTATAAAACAATGAGAAAAGATAATAGAATTTGATTTTGTGAATAGCTCTGTAGGAATTTACCTGCACTACAAAATGGGAAAATAAATGCATACTTCTTATTTGTTTATTTGTTTATCTTATAATCTTCACCTGAGGAAATGAAGAGGGAAGAAGGGGGGGGTGGGGGGAGTGAGAGAGAAAGAGAGAGAGAGAGAGAGAGAGAGAGAGAGAGAGAGAGAGAGACACCAAGATTTTGATTGGTTGTCCTCAGAATGCACCCTGACTGGGACTCAACCTGCAACTCAGGTACATGCCCTGACTGGAACTCTAACCAGCAACCCTTTGGCGCACAGGATGACAATTAACTGAGCCACTTGGGCCAGGCTACCTCCTTTTTTAAAATCAGTTAGTTGGTCTTTCTTTCTTCCCCAAGACTACTTTGTAAAGTTACGTAGGTTGTTTACTGCATGCCTAGCCAAGGGAACAGTTGGGTCTGAAATCTAGCTCAAACTTTGCTAGCCAAACTGCGCGTCTTTGTTTCCTCTTTGAAGTGCATCCTTTTCCAAATTGTACAAAGGTACTGTATGGGCAAGAGTCAGGTCCTACACTTCCGTCCCTTCCCTGTATCCCTTCTTTCACCCCACCTTTTCTCTTTCCATTCATTCCCTCTTTCTACCTTCCCAGATTCAGTTTCTTCTTTTCTTTGATTCTAGGTGCTATGTTCTCACTGTTGCTCAAGTATTTTTCCAATAGCATTCTTGTGTGTTTCCCTTCAAAAGTCTTTCTAAAGCCTTGGCTTAATTTCTTCTAGTATTTTTTGCCCATTCCCATAAATATGGTCCTGTCCACAAAGATAATTCTTATAGCTCTTATACTATATGAAACATTTTCTCTATCAAGTTGTTGAAAGACTTGTATTTATATACTTAATATGTTTGACCTTTTCCAAATATTAAAATTTTTTAAAATATATTTTATTGGCCCTGACCGGTTTGGCTCAGTAGATAGAGCATCAGCCTGCAGACTCAAGGGTCCAGGGTTCAATCCCGGTCAAGGGCATGTACCTTGGTTGCGGGCACGTCCCCGGCGGGGGGTGTGTGCAGGAGGCAGCTGATCGATGTTTCTCTCTCATCGATGTTTCTAGCTCTCTGTCCCTCTCTCTTCCTTTCTGTGAAAATTCAATAAAATACATTAAAAAAAATTTTTTTTTCAGGACCTATGGCCAAGAGTGATAGAATGTAGTTCCTTGGGGAGGGAACAGAGAGAATTAATACCCAGACCCTTATCTCCACAAATTCAGATTCTATGTTGTTGCTGGCCATTGTGCAAATCCAGAAATCAGAAGGCAACGGAACCTGGGATAGCACAGTCTACAGAAGTCAGTCTCCCAGAACACAAAGCAGGCTAAAGAAATGCAGGGATGAACCTCAAAGAAAACTGTGTTGTACAGTTCCTGAGCTTGAGTGTCATGCATTTTTTATTCAGAATTGTTCATTTTAAGTATGAATTAGGTAGACCCAGCCAACATACGTGTTCATCTTATAAATTAGAATTTGAAGTGTTAAATCTCAAATCCTGCATCTTCACTTATCCTATATAATAAAGAGGGAATATGCAAATTGACCGTCACTCCAGTCACTTTGCACCCACAGCTGAGGCTAAGTTCCCACAACGAGCCTTAAGGAGCAATCAGCAGGGACCTGAGGCTGCGCACCCACCCACCTCCTGCATGGGGCTTGACAGGGGACCTCAGGTCGTGCCTTCCACCCGCAGGACTTGACAGGAGACCTCAGGCTGCTCCCCCCACCCTGGCACAGGCCAGAGGAACTCAGGCTGCACCCTCTTCCCTGGTGCAGGCTGGGGGACCTGAGGCTGAGCCCCCCACCCAGCAGGACTTGATGGGGGCCCTCAAGGTATGCCCTCTGCCCTGGTGCTGGGCTAGGGGACCTCAGGCCATGCCCCCCACCCCAGCACCAGGCCAGGGGACCTCAGGCTGTACCCCCTGCCCCGGCGCCAGGCTGGGGGATCACAGGCCACTCCCTCCGCCCAACAGGGCTTGATGGGGGACCTCAGGTCGTGCCCCCCTGCCCTGGCACCCAGGAGACCTGAGGCTGTATCCCCCCCACACACACACCTGGCAGGGCTTGACAGGGTGGGACCGGCCAGGTCTGGATCTAGCCCAATGAAGAAGGGCCGTCCAGATTTGGGTCTTGAGTGATTTTGAGGTGCACGTGGGTGGTTGAAGACTTGACTCTGGGTTCCATGGTGCACCCCAAACTCTGACAGGAGGAAGATTTTCATATATGTTTTACTAATTTTCTTTAATCTTTGACACTTCTATTATAGAGAAAGGGCAAATAGCAATATTCAAATATTTCCTCTAATTAATCCCCTTTTAATGTGCATGAATTTTGTGCACTGGGCCACTAGTATTGTACATTATTGCATTTTAACTTTTTTTTCTTCTCTCCAGATTACAATTCCTCGACCTTCTGTGGCATCTACACAGTCGACTTCAGGAAGCTTTCACTATGGTCAGCTGCCAGAGAAGAAGGACCTTCAGCCTATGGAGCCCACTGTGGAACTTTATTCTCCAAGGGAGAACTTCTCTGGTTTAGTAGTGACAGAGGGAGAACCTCCTAGTGGAGGAAGCAGAACAGACTTTGGACTGCAGATAGAGCATATTGGTCCTGAAATGTTACTTAATACTAGAGAGTGTGAAAAATCTCAAGACGTGGGACCAGAAGACCTTCCTGACCATAACAGATTGGTTGGGAGAGAATTTGAGAGTCTCCCTAGGGAAACTGAAGAGAAAAGCCTGCTAGGGTCAGACAATGAAGATGAAAAGTTAAGTAAAGGACAACATTATATTGAGATCTCCTCTCTCCCAGGAGACTTAGAAAGGGATCACTCAGCGACTACTGAACCTCTTGATATGACAAAGACACAGACTTTTAGTGTGATGCCAAATCAAGACAAAAATCATGAGATAATGAAGCATCTGGCAGTTGGAACTGCAGAAATTTCTCCAGGAGACATTGACCCACATGCTGAAGGACAGATAGGCCAGGTGGAAACAATACAAAAAAATAAGATATCTAAGAATGATGATATCAAGAGTGAAGACTTGCCCGATCTTCAAGGAGACCTCTCTACTTTTTTGCACCAAGAGGGTAAGAAAGAAAAAATTGCCCGTAGAAATAGAGAGCTATTTAATAGTGTTTCAGAGAGTGAACATTGTCCCTCACCCCGGAAGGACGTGGTTAGGTCATCCTTCATAACTAGACACAGCCGAATCCCTGTTTTAGCACAAGAAATAGACTCAGCTTTCGAATCATCCTCTCCACTTTCTGCAAAAGAAAAGCTCCTCCAAAAGAAAGCTTATCAACCAGACCTACTCAAACTTCTGGTGGAAAAAAGGCAACTCAAGTCTTTTCTTGGGGACCTCTCAAGTGCCTCTGATAAATTGCTGGAGGAGAGACTAGCTACTGTTCCTTCTCATTTTTCTGAGGAGGAAGTCTTCGCTCCCTTTTCAAGACTGGCGATAGAAGCCCCCCTGAGCAGGTCAGCTGAAGATAGCTTTTTGTCACCTATCATCTCCCAGTCCAGAAAGAGCAAAATTCCAAGGCCAGTGTCATGGATCAACACAGATCAAGTCAACAGCTCAACTTCATCACAGTTCTTGCCTCGGCCACCACCAGGAAAGCCACCCACGAGGCCTGGAGTAGAAGCCAGGTAATGCTATACGCTCTCCTCATGTTAAGTGTATAGCACTGTTTCTGTGTCTGCTTGACTCTAATGTATAATATATCAGAGGTTTCATTTCTTTGTTGCCTGCTGCTGATTGTCTACTTTCTTCCTTGCCTTTCCCAAGCCGTACAGCACAGTGTAGTAGTAGGGGTCAGATTGATCTAGGTTAATTCTTGGCTCTCCCACTTTCTTCCAGTGTAAACCTCAATTTTCCTATCTATAAAATGGGTTGAACCTTTGCCTCATGGCTTGGGGAGGATGAAATAAGGGAGTGTATGTCTAAAGCTTCTTGCAGTGCTGATTAGCATGCAACAAAGGTTACTTCTCTTCCAGTCTGTTTTAACTAGATACTCAGTATTTTTGTAGCTTTGGTTCGTCAGCATCCTGTTATAACAGATGTCATTATAATGTCAAATTCTAGTGAAGAATAGTGTGTTCATCATGTGATGACCAGCTCCTGGTAGCACTACTGTTTATCTGATTATAATGAATTAAACAAAAATCCTATAGGCAGTTTCCCTAGGTCTGATGCTAGATACGGCTACACATAATAAAGTTATTGCTTTAATATTTACTGTATGGTATACTTGTTTATTGAATTTCTCATATAGTTGTCCATACAGTGAATAGATTATATTTTGAAGAAGTGGAGGATATATTGGGAGGTAATGAGCCAGTTAAGAGTGCTTTTCTTGGAGCCATCACTCACTTTCACGGAGTAGAATAATGGTCTAAACTCTTGGAAAAGAAAGAAGAAAAGGATAGTCTTTTAACAAAATAATGTGAAAATCAAAATACTAGTACATTTGCATGAAAACTAGCTTGTCCGAGATAATATAATAGGCCTCTTCCTGTTATAAGGATATTTGAAGCATATTAAAGTAAGATTCTCTCGGTATCATTCATTACACAGCAGAACTTGTTACCCTTACCTAAAGAAAGTTAGTTTTGACTTGCCCTAAGGTTTCAGGTTCAGGATAACTAAACATTAGATTTGAAGTGCCAGTGGGACAAGGAAAAATGGTGATGAGTAAACAGTCATTTTTAAAAGGTGATTTTTAAAAGGTGATTCTATGAACAATGTTTACATATCCCCTTTTTCTTCTCTTTGGCATTTATGCTTAATAGAGATGGCACATCTGTGGCTTGAACTACTTTGGACTGCAACAAACAGATCTTCATTATCATTCATTATTTAGCATTTTACGGTGTTCCCTAAAGGTAGCACTTAGTAACCTAGTCAAGCCTGTGGCATTGTGCCAGATATTAGAGTTGACTCATCTGGAAGCTTAGAGGGAACTCAACTTTCCCACTTAGATCCTGGCACAGATGAATTATTTTATTCCATTTCAAAATTTTTACTATAGGATCCTTGAGAATAGGCTTAACCCAGATGAGTTTCATGTCATTTTTCAGAATAAGTAGATGGTAGGGAAAGAGAAGAAAAGAAAATGCATAGAAAAAAATCAGTAATTTGTTGCTGACCCATGATGATGATGATAGGTATTTATTGTGCCTGCATACTGTACATCCTAATACAACCTTGAAGTTCTTCTCCCACTTCCTTCAGTAAGGAGTGGCATGTTAGCAATTTGAGGTTTAAATTCTTAAACTGAGTGGATTTTAAGCTAAAACAGAAAAACATTTAGGGCAAAGAAGACATTGCTATTCATATGAATACTTTCCTGATTGGAGTTCTGACTTGTCAATAAAGAGGGGCAGTCAGTTCCCAAACTCTTCTCTCCTAAATCTTAGGCTTCTATCAGGGCAGAGACTGAGGCCCGGAGAAATCAGTGAGTATTCTTTTATTTTGGAAACTATTAAATGAAGCCAAAATAACCTTTTTCTGTAGTTTCTGCTATTGGTGAGCACAGTGCATGTTGAAGACTTACATTGTGGGGTAATATTTGCATATATGTATGCAGAATTCCTGTCCTAGGAGCCTTAAACAAAATGTTAAGGCATTTTATGCGAGAGACGTTTTATTTAATCCTAAAATCAGAAGAGCAAACGTGCCATAGGAGGAAGGGGACTAACAACATCCAAGTGCTTCTGAATGGCAGACATCCAACTAAGTACTTCAGTTGGGTTATTGCCCTTGGCTGTTTAGTAACGTAGTGAGATTGATCATATTCCCATTAAAAGCTAGGAGAGATTAAATAATTTGTCCGGGGTCATATAACTAATAGGTAAAAGAGTAGCTGTAGCCTGTTTTCTGAATTTTGACTCACATCCTAGAAATTATTAATGGGACTTTATAGGCACACTTGAAATGAATTAAAATGAAAAAAACTTTTCTCTGTACTTTTAAGGCTCCGCAGATACAAAGTCCTAGGGAGTAGCAATTCCGACTCAGACCTCTTCTCCCGCCTGGCCCAAATTCTTCAAAATGGATCTCAGAAACCCCGGAGCACTACTCAGTGCAAGAGTCCAGGATCCCCTCACAATTCAAAAACACCACCCAAGAGTCCAGTTGTCCCTCGCAGGAGTCCCAGTGCCTCTCCTCGAAGCTCTTCTTTGCCTCGCACATCTAGTTCCTCACCATCTAGGGCTGGACGGCCCCACCATGACCAGAGGAGTTCATCCCCGCATCTGGGGAGAAGCAAGTCACCTCCCAGCCACTCAGGATCTTCCTCCTCCAGGAGGTCCTGCCAACAGGAGCATTGCAAACCCAGCAAGAATGGCCCGAAAGGATCTGGCAGCCTCCACCACCACTCGGCCAGCACTAAAGCGCCCCCAGGGAAGAGTAAGTCATCGAGTAAACTCAGCAGATAGGAGCCAGGCGGCGTCTGTGTGAAAAGTGTGAGATCTTCCTCCTAAACCTGATGCATGTGTATTCCTGTACTGTCTATTTTAAAATTCTGTGTTGATGTTCTCTTGCAAAAGAAAGTAACATGATAAATTATTTATAAGGAGACATAAATATTTGATAAGGAATTACCTAAGGCAGGCAGCAAGCAGATCAGGAATTAATGCCTTTGCATAGGAAGGGCAGTCCAGCAAATCCAAGAGGGAGAGACTGATTAAATGAACTTTCTTTTTTTTTTTTTTTTTTTTTTTTTAGCTGCTTCTAAAACAAAAGAGTCAAAAGTAGGAGATAGAATGGAATTTTAAAGGGTTTGCCTGCTTATTAAGGTTCTACTCAAACATTATATAGGAAAATTGAAACCTCCTATTTTAATATTTTCATTCACAACTTCTCAACTTTGGAGTTCAGAATTGCTCCAGTATTAAAGTATGTAAGAAGTCTGTTGCTGGGGAGCCAGTGCTGACACATATATATGTAGCTTGTGTATTTATCTATATGGAGAGTTCACACCTTTACTTTGCCTCATTCCTGGTACCCTCCTAGGATTTCATATTTTTTAAAGTTAGTGTTTCTCACCTGATCCAGTCTCTTATTTTAACAATACACTCTAATATGCTTTTAGCAGCATATGCTAATATTTTTCTTTGGAGCACTATAGTCTCAATATATTTTTATTGTGAGAAATAACTGATGACACTTAGGTAATGGAAGGGAAAGTCTAAATAGAACTAGTTTGCAGGCGTTAGTGCTTTAGGCAGAGGGGCAGAGTGAGAGTAAATGCCCTTTAAGGCAGAAGAACTCTCTTTCCCTGTTAGTTTTTTCCTTATGGAAGGAAAACTGACCAGAACAGACCTTGATTCCTTAATTCTTCTAGGTACCAACTATTTCTAATGCCAACCTCCAAGATGATACCAAGGAAGTACAGTGCTATGAAATGTGACTTTATGCTTTTAGAGATTTAAAAAGAAAAGTGGAAAGAAATTAGGTATGTTGTTGAGACTTATCATCCTCAAACTTTGTATTTTATACATGTAGCCAGTTAGGAATGAGTATCTGGGGAAATAAATTTAGGTTCAGTATTTATCTTTTAAAGTTTCTTTTACCAGCTTCTCCTGTGCTTTAGTTTGAACATTTGAGTGTCTTGACCTGATTTCCATGTAATCTCAATTTACAAAGCTATAAAGATGATCATATTTGTTCTAATCTCACTCTTCTGCTAACAGGAATCAGGCAAAATTAAATTACAGTAGACTTTGAAAATGGGCTTTTTTATACTCCAGTGTTTTTTTGTGTTGTAAAGACCTTATTCAGGTCAGGTAAATTGGTCTGCTTGCTGTTGAAATTTGCCTTCTAGCAAACATCTGTGCTTTCTTTTGACCTTGTTTTTGCTGCCAAACCTAATGTGGTTGAATTTGGGCGGGGGGGAAAGAAATATATTTTCTCACCAAGTGAACATATTCCAATGCTGCATCAAAGTTGCCCTGAAGCTGCACTGAACTTATCTTGTTCTCTTTATCTGTATTGAGCTTTCTAAAAAAACAAATAAGGAAACAAACAAAACATACAAAAACAAAAACAAAACCTCAAAACACTATTGAGGCATATTTTGTCTCCCATAAGAATTGTAGCATAGTGTGGAAACTTAATTTCTCTTTGGTTTCAAGCACTATAGAGGAATGCAATAGATAAGACATATTTGCTGTTTACCTAAAGCAACTGTAACATTGGAAGACCCATCTTTCTGTATTATATTGTATAATAGTTGCTATAACACTACTTGCATGTCTTTATGGTAAATTATATAAATATTTATAAAAATATAGAGAAACATATGCTTATATAAACTCATTCTTTCTCACTCTCCATTTGTAATTTCAAGATCACAGATGGAGAAATACCTTTTTCCTGTGTGCCTCGCGTACACTTGGGCCTTGCCTGTCTTCATTTTCTGAAAATATGTCCTTGGCACATGACACTTAAGATTCTTCTTGCCTTCCTTGCGTATAATTGCAAGGGTTGGCAGTTTTGAACAGGCCAAGATAGGTTATTTGATTTTCATTTTTAAAAATATTTTAATAGGGGGAAATTACTGGGACATGCTTGTAATACTGGTTCAAAGATCTGTCTTGTTGATTACATAATGCTGTTCTTATGGTTAGAGTGGATAAATTGGGATGATAATCATGGGTCTGAAGAATTTTTTTTTAATCCCTTAAAATTACCATACTGCTTTCCTCTTTTAACTTCACTTTTTGAGGGGTGGTGGAGGAGTAATCTACAATTAAGAAATTCTTTTTTTCTGCTCTACTTGCAAAATTGTGTGAAAAGTAGCCAGCTTTACATCCTGACCCCTTTAGTCAGAAATGTGCTTGTAGTAACTATCGGAAAGCTGAGAGGCTGCAGTATGATGTGTGTGTGTGTGTGTGATTTTATATCTGATTGGCATTTCCCTGCCAGCAGTCAAAACTGACAATGATGGCAACTTAATGTTTTTCCTCATTTTTAGTTCTTTCCATTTTTCTCACAAATTTTCCACTGCGTTTTGCTCCCTTTTCTAAATGGTACTCACAAACTCAAGGTCCAGAAACAGCCTTGCTGTGTAAGACTATTTTTTTTTTTTTTTTTTTTGCATGTAGAGAAAAGTGTTACCCAGAGATTTTTCTGCTTGATACTTTCAAAAGAAAACAAACTAATATTATGTATAGTAGGTCCACTTGAAAGTACTACTATCTTATACAGGATGGGGCAAAAGTAGGGTTTTAGTTCTTTGTGTGGAAAACAATACAGTAATTAATAATACAAGAATTAACTGGTTTTGCATACTCACAACTATAAACCTACTTTTGTCCCACCCAGCATAGAGAATTTAAGGTTTTTAAGTGTAGTTTGTGCTTTTAGATATTACATGTCTTGGGCTAAAAAGAGAAGTTCACAGCCCTGAGTAAAGCCCTTTTGGCACAAGGATTTTTGTTTTTGTTTTATTTTAAAGTCTGATACAGAGATTGAGTTGTATTGTTGTTTTCAGTTCTTTATTTTTTAGTGATGGCATATTTCAAAATTCAGTGACAAACATAGATCATCCAAGTAATTTTAAACCAGTTTGGTTATTCTACCTAAGATGAAGGACATGGCTGTCAGTTAAAGTCAAGCCAAACTACACTTAAAGTATTATGGAACCGAAGTAAATAATCTTTTGAAAATCAAGTGCTTCGTCATTTCTCCTGTCACAGCGAAGGGGCTGGTTACCTTGCTCTTACCTTCCCTGTCTAATCTCTGGAACTACTTGGGTGGAATGGAAGCTGCAATTAGCAACATTTTGTCTAAATTATGCTGCCAGGGTGTACAGATGGGTTAAACGATTTTAAAATTCCACATAGTAATCTTTTTTTGTGGGGGAGGGGAGGCTGTCCTGGGGCACTATATAGGAGAGAAAAGTTAAAGCACAAACTCAGATTCCAAAAAAAGATCACACATTGTTTAGAGACACACGACTTACAAAAAATAGTTGCCCAGGCATACAGGGGTTTGCTAATTATATACATACGGTTACAAGTGTACTTGCAAAAAAGTTCATTGGAAATATACACAAGGCTCTGGAAATGTACACCGTGTAGTATTACAATTCTATATTCAAACAAGGAAATTTGACAGTTATGTTACATTCACTTACAAGTAGACAAAATACAAAATACAATTCATCTTCTGTACAAAAAGGAAGGGCAGTTCACGCTTTACAAGGTGAGAAGGCTCCCATTGTAAGGAAGCTGGGGCAGGGCTGAACTTTGCATGTCCTTTTGACTGTCACAAAATAAGCAAAACAGTCACATAGTAATGTATAGCGAACAAAAAAAGAAAATTGGGTCATACCAAATTTAACTTTAAAGCACAGATTAGAAACATCTTCAAATGTTTAAGTCTTAGGCAGGCACCATCATTCTCAACTTGGTACGCAAGCTGGCCTTGCTGACAGTGGCATAGCTACATTTACTGTTTTTTTAGGTTGCATGTTGTGAAGTAAATGTTTTTTGTAAAAGTTGCCAAGTTAATCAAGTCCTAAATAAGTAGCAAAATGATAACTGAGACCCACTGTTAGTATCCACTTTATATTATAATTTGCTTTAAAATACTGAACAAATTTCAGCTGCTTACTAATACAGTGAGCTAGTTATGCAGTATCTTTCTGTTTAGCTCCTCCTACACTGTGGGAACTTGAGGTTCTTTAGTAATCATGAGATTCCTTCTAAGCCACAGATTTTTATGTAAAGGTTTTTAGATTGTTTTTAATCTACAAGGAAAAGGTGTACATTAGGGCATGTTTTATAATCCCAGACACAGATAGTTAAAATAACAATTAGTTTTTCTGCACCTTTGAATAAAAAACAGATGCCTTTTCCCCAAAAGCAGAGGATTCTTTGTTCTAGGAACTACATTCTTAATCTAACATAAGGAACTGGTGATAGGAGAAACAAGATCCAGAATTCAGAATTTAGGGGGGAACACATCATACTCTGGCTATTTGAAAATATATTTACTTGTAGATAAGTCTAGATTTAGTCTTGAAGATCAGAGTTTTGACATATAAAAATGTTTTCATTCCTTTGTATCAATGAAACATGGAATACATTAGGGAAACAGTTCTCCTGTCATGCTCCTGTATTTTGGAATTAAATTGTTTACATTCATTCCCTTAACATCTGCCCGTTTCTGCTTATGTGTATTTACCACAGATGTGTTGGGGGTTTTGCCTAAAAAGAGATTTTAGCACCTGTATTACCGTGGCGATAGATTGACAATGCCATTGTTTAACTTTCTTGAATTTGGTTCTGTAGACAGTTTATTTGCAGTTACTTATCTATGTTTTAATACAAGTGTATTACAGAAGTAAGGAATGGAACCCCTATGGTGGTCCTCATAAATCAATATTCACCCAAGTTCAGAAATCATAGGGCGTACTTGGACTGTAACTTAGAGAAGGTAATAAGATGGTTCTAGTCCATGTGCAAGCCCCAGGTGATTGTAGGACATCCCTGTCTGATCCAACAGAACTCTGGTGTGGACCTCAAGGGTGTGGGAGTAGAGCATTTGAGAGCTTGCTCCCCAGCAGTTGTCCTCAGTTTTGGCTCAAATGAACTCTTATAAAAAATTTTTTTAGTGATGTGGGAGTAGTGTGGAAACATCAGATCATTAGATACTAGTAGCTTAGCTGTCCCTCTAGAATTATAGAAATTTAACTCAGATAGTCTTGAAAGCCTGAGGAATTTGTTGCCAGCCTTGCTGGAGAGAACTACAGGAGGTACATGGGGAATTCCTTTAGTTCTTAGATAACTCCAGGACATGGGGGAAGGCTCCCTGTTCCTGTAAGGGGGAATGTGGATGCTGCACACCTCAATCCCTAAAATCCCCTGGCTAGATATGAAATGATGTAATTAAAGTCTTGGCCCATTAATACATTTCCTAATTCAGTTGTGATTATTGGCTCTGACTTTTTTTTATTATTCTCCTTAAGCAAATTTGGATCAGAAAATTAAAAATATGTGGTAAGATCAAGATCACCTTGAGGTTATACACAGTCTCAAGAACTGAATAGCCAAGTACCATTTATTCGGTAATGATTTGAATATTTCCTTAGACTTTGCTTGATTCTTGGTCTTAAAGAGACATGTAAAAGAAGTGAAGCCTTTTCCTTCATTGCCATGTGAAACTTTAACCAGATCTGCCTCTTTAATTGGAAGTGACAGTTTTGGGCATAGTGTATATCACTGATCACACTGACATGTCTCTCAGATACCCAGGGCTTCTGGGTTCCTTGACCTAGAGAATAGGATTCACTGAGGCAGATCTTTGGCCCATGTGACTGTAGAATTTGCTGATGAACTTTACACGCTAACGATGGATAGGAATTTCATTTCTTTTCATTAGTTTAATATTTCATATTGTGTACAGAAGTGTTCACTCATCCAGTTAAAAACATTGAGTAAGCCAAGTTTTTGTATAAACTACTCTTGTCATAGATGCTTTCCCCCTTATAAGTCAGCAGTCGCCAGCCTTTCGGACCTCACGGACCATGGGTTGGTTGGCGACCACTGGTTTAAGTCCTTAAAATTCCATGTGCAGCACTTCAACATGCCTGGAGTCTGTCTGGGTGATTCTTCACTCGCCCACAAGGGTAAACAAGGCTACCAGAGCTTGAAAGTGATTTATTTTAGGAGAACAACCCAGGCAGGAAAATGCTCTTGGGACTTTTTCAAAATATTTTATTTTTAAACCATTCAGATAGATAAATCAGTTCACTAAGATAAAAAGCATTCAGAAATACAGATAGGAAGATAAAGGAAATAGAACAGTGTGCCACTCGAGGCTCTGAAATCGGATTGAGTAAACCAAATAAAGAGAATAGATCTGATGACCCAGGCGTGAGCCTCCTCACCTCTCCCTCTTACACAGCCCGGTGCCCTTCCTAACTCCTTTCCTAAAATAGCCAATGCCCATTTAATTAGGCCGTTTACTTATACATTGACAGCTTTTAGGGGAAAAGCAGAAATATCTAGTTTTTCATTGATACAAATCTTGAAAGTAAGAACTATTGGCAGCTGTTAAATCAGATTGAATCACAAACCAAAAGAATTCTCTCTTGTCAAGCAACACCAATATGTTAGCATAGAGGACTTTAATAATTCCAGTTTTCTCGCTTTCTTCTCTTCATGAAATCAGTGATGAGAAATTCTCTTGGAAATGCTTCCAATGGTACTGTGTCCCTTTCCCCTCCAAGCAGCCCTCTGTATGCGTTTTAGCTCAGGCAACAAGGACAATAGAGTATTGGCAGAAGCATGGAGTGCTTTTGTATGGGTCATCTGTACATAAAAGTGTAATTATTTAATTTTCCCATTTGTATCATATTAAAGCTTTGTACAGTGTTTTAAGTTCTGTTTTAAAATTATTTTGTATTTTATTTTTATAATCTAGTAATAAAATATTCATTCCGCATGCAACTCTAGTTCTGTTTGTTTGATGGCTTGGATTTCAAAAGTGGAAAATATTATTTTTCTAATTTAATAATGTTATTGAATGCACCAGTGGTTTCAAGATTATCAGGGAGCAGAGAGTGTTGCTATAAATGCAGCACCACATCCAGAGGCCTAGAAAAGAAGTGCTGGACTGAATACAAACTATCAGGATCCCCGCAGCTGAAAACCAGGGTCCAAGGATATGAGGAGATGGATTCCTGCATAATAAAATTTAAAGTGTTAAAAGCACCCTTTCTCTAGCTGGTTTGGCTCAGTGGATAGAACATCAGCCTGCAGACTGAAGGGTCCTGGTTCCATTCAGGTCAAGGGCACAAGCCTGGCTCGTGGGCTCGATCCCCAGTAGGGGGCGTCTGAGGCAGCTAATCAATGATTCTCATCATTGATGTTTCTCTCTCTCTCCCCCGCTCTGAAATCAATAAAGCTATATTTTGAAGATAAAAGCACCTTTCAGTCCACCTTCCATCTCTGGCTGAAAGTGCTTTTTCCTCCTGCAAAGGAAGCATCGCTTGGAGCACTGCAGTGGTTGCTGCTCCCGCCACCCTCCCCTCCGCTGCTGATCTCCTGAACCCGAGAGGTCCCGCCCCGCCTCCTGGCTTCCCCTCTGCAGTTCTCAGCGAGCAGCAACGTCCGAGGGCTGGCTCTCCTGTCTCAAAATAAGAGGGATTAAGAAAGAACTCCCAGAGCTAATCATTGAGTGGGCCAATTAACATCTCAATTGCAAAATAGCTGAAATATTAACCTGGTGGAAACCCTCATCCCAGCGCGTGAGGCCGTAAAGATGGACCACGGGGTAGCCCGAGCGCTGAGGCTGTGAGCTGAGCAGGAGAACGAGCCCCCTGCCCCTCGGCGCTGTGAGCGACCGGGAGCCCGGGGCTACCGCGTGGGCAGGGCCCTGGGAACAGCCTCTGTCCGACGACGCGAGGCTACCTTTACAGTAACCTTTTTAAGGGTGGTGATGGGCGAGTCTGGAGAACTTCACTCTTGACAGAAAAGAACGCTTATCGAGAAAGATAGAGGCCGGGTCTCTCTCCAGAGAACTGTTCACCCTCACCGTCCGGCCGCTCTCCCCGCCACTCCGTCTCTCCCGCCGCGTCCCCGAGTCCAGCAGGTCGCCCCCTCTGGCGGGGGCTCACCCACCGCGGGGCGGCTGCACCCCCACACCACAGGCCTGCGGTCGGGCCGCGGAGCGAAGCTTGAGCCGGCCTCAGCCCGGGAGGTCCCGCCAGCCCGGCCCCGCCTCTGCGCCGCCCCGCCCGGCCGCCCCGCCTCTGCACCGCCCTCGGTCCCGCCCCCCATTAGCCCCGCCCCCGCCCCGCCGTCCAACGGTCGCTCTTCAGCGCCCGCCCCTCCCTCCCCGGCCGCCTGCGGCGCGCCTGCGCCTGCGCAATCGCCTCCGAGCGCCGGGACCGGGATGGCGGCCGTTTTGGAGTCGCTGCTGCGAGAAGAAGTGTCGGTCGCAGCCGCCGTGCGGTGGATCGCGCGCAGCGCCCAGAGTTCGGAGGTAACAGCGCCGACACGCCCCCGAGCCTGACCCGAGCCTGCTCTCCTCGGGAGATCCCGCCCCTGAGTGCCCTTCTCCTGGGATGACTGCTGTCAGCCGGGCCGAGGGCGCTCCCACGGGGCCGCCGCGCTCGGCCCTGGGCCCCCGCTGACCCTCCCGCCGCTTTCCCTCAGGACGACGCCGGGGAGGCGGCCGCGCTGAGCTCTCTGCGGCCACTGCGGAAGGAGTTCGTGCCGTTCCTGCTGAACTTCCTGAGGGAGCAGAGCAGCCGTGTGGTCCCGCAGGGGCCCCCCACCCCCGCCAAGGCCCCGGGCTCCTCGGCAGCCCTGCCCGGGAGGCCAGGGGGCCCGCCGCGGGGCGGACGCGGGGCGCGCAGCCAGCTCTTCCCTCCGACCGAGCCTTTGAGCGCCGCCGCCGCCGAAGCCCCTTCAGCCCGCCGCGGGGGCAGGAGGCGGGGCCCGGGGCAGGCCCGCGAGCGCGGGAGCCGCGGCCCCGGGAGCCTGGAGGAGGGGGCCGGCGGGGAGAGCCTGCTCTGGGCGGGGAGCCGCAGGCTTCGGGCCGCCGGCAGCCCCAGCCGCGCGCGCTCCGACCCGCCAAATCTCAGCAACCTGGAGGAGTTCCCCCCAGTGGGCTCGGTGCCCCCCGGCAGTGCAGGGTGAGAACCGGCCTCGCCCTGCGGAGGGCTGTGCTGGGGGCTCAGGCCGTGGGGTCAGGAGGGCGAGGGAGGGGCTGCAAGGCCGGGAGTGGGGTCACCGCAGCGAGGAGGGGCCGCCAGCTGCTGTCAGGGCGCTGCAGGTGGGGCCTGGAGGAAAACCTGCGGCTGCTCCCAGCAGGACGAAGCCTTCGCGCAGGATCAACCCAACCCCGGTGAGCCAAGAGCGGTCGCTCTCCAAGCCCAAGACCTGCTTCACTTCACCCCCAATCAGCTGCGTCCCCAGTGCCCAACCCTCAGTGCTGGACTCGAGCCCTTGGGGCCAGGGCCCGGCCGCAGGGTGCAGAAGCCTGCAAGAAGAGCGGGAGATGCTCAGGAAGGAGCGGTATGGCCTCGCCTCCGTCCTGTGGGGGGTCTGCCAGGCTTTTCCCTGGTGCTGGTTGCCCCCCTCCCCCGGGAGCCTGGGGTCTGTTTCCTGGCCTGCCGTGCCCTCTCTGGAGGAACCTGCGCCTGGCTGTGGAGGGGACGCCAGGCAGAGTGCGCATGGTGTCTCTGTCTCCACAGCTCTAAGCAGCTGCAGCTGTCACCTGCTCCCACCTGTCCCACCCCAGAATCGGGGTCTTCCCTGCCCGCCCGGACAGGAAACCTGACAGCTGAACCTGCTGACCCTGCCAAAGTGTCTTCCCCCCAGCGCCTGGAGCTGGTGGCCCTTGTCTACTCTTCATGCATTGCAGGTGAGTGAGAGCACAGGGTGCAGGAGCGGAGATGCTAATAGAACTGTAGGTAAGAGAATTGATAAGGCATGTAGAATTGAGCCTTGATTCTCTTTTTTTAATGTTTAAAAATGTAAAATATCATTACAGATTATTTTATAGTCTGAGATTGTCTGTATATAATAGAAGCATTATAATGCAAAATTTTCCAAGTTCTGAGTAAAATTTCTTTTGCAAACAGCAGTTATGAGACATTTTTTGTCCCCTCTCCCTCCCCCCAGCCTTGATTCTTAATGGTGCTCAATGCATTGGGGTTTCTTTTTATATCCAGAAAACCTGGTGCCAAATCTCTTCTTGGAGCTTTTCTTCGTCCTTCAGCTCCTTACTGCCCGGAGGATGGTGGCTGCTAAGGACAGTGACCTTGAACCCAGTCCAGGAGTCCTAGGTCAGTGAGCAAGACTTTTTTTGAGAAATGGGGTCTAGAAATGGAATAATTTTTAACTGAGCTTGATACTATCATTCTAGATTCCCTGGAAAGTCCACTGTTCCAGAGTGTGCACGATTGTGTCTTCTTTGCAGTGCAGGTTTTGGAACATCAGTTTCAGTGAGTTTCCCCAGCTGAGGCATCCGAGCCTTGTCCCCATTGTCCACTTGGTTCTCTGGCCAATTGGCGTATGGGCTTGTGCTTAACACAAGTGTACAGTGACCCTGGATCCTTTCCTACATGTAACCCTTTAATTTTGTGTCAAGGCTATGAATTTGGCCTGTGAAAGAGTCAAACTACCTGCTGTGATCTTGGTGACTGACCTTTGTCCTGGTTACTCTCATGTTCCTGTCCTGCTTTCTTGCTCCTGCTCCATAAGGTCTCATTTCCTCCCCTTTTACTCTCATCATCCTTAGTCCTTGGCCCATGGCTTTGCCTTACATACCTGCTCCAAGCTCTATTTGTGTGGTATGCTGGTGCCAGCTTCCTATTGGCAGTGTGTGTCCCATTACATTCATATATGCTCTTGACCCTGTAGAGTTCTTTCCTACCTGGACAAAGGGACCTTGAAGCTGTTGGCTGAGAATGAGCGGCTGCTGTGCTTCTCACCAGCTCTGCAAGGCCGCCTTCGAGCTGCCTATGAGGGCAGTGTTGCCAAGGTACTGACCCCACCTTAGATGTGGACTGGCCCAGAGCCGACCCTTCCCAGCCTCATAATTCAGGTGGCCCAGTTCATACCACTCTGCTGTCCTGTGATCTAACTGGGTAGGAATAAGGGGATGAAGTTTTCTGAGCATATACTCTGCAAGCTTCTGTTCCTAATGTCATTGCCATATTTTAGGTCTCTCTGGCGATGCCACCCTCTGTTCAAGCTGTCTCCTTTCAGCCAGAAACTGACAATCGTGCCAACTTCTCCAGTGACCGAGCCTTTCATACTTTTAAAAAACAGAGGTGATAAGAAAAAGCAATTTGGGGGGAGGGAAAGAGGCCATTTTTACTTTGGGATAGGCAACTTATGTCATTTTCATAGAAAGCTGATCAACTTTCAGTACCCTGAGATATATGTCAGGCATGTAGTGGGCTGCTACTGGGTTACAGCATTGTCATCCTGTAGAGAACTTTGGAGAAAACGGGGAATGGGGTTGTGGGTAGTCCTGTCATCAGTTCTTCTGAGCTAGGGAAAGTGCTTCTGAGTTAGATCAGCTGTGCCCCAGTTCATCAGGCATTCTTGTGTGTCTATCAGGGATGTATTTTATGAGGTGCTTCGGGAGTGGGAAGATCGCCATGAGGAACCTGGCTGGGATTTTGAGAAGGGCTTGGGCAGCAGGATCAGGTAGGTGCTCAAACACTGATCACCTTGTCTTGCTGCTTCCAGCAGCGAGCAGCTCGGTGCTTGGGTAGCTGATTGCAGGAAGGCTTTTCTCCACTGCTTCCAACCTGAAGCTGTTATCCTCTGTCCTCCTTAATCTCTCTAGTTACTGGCAATTCTGCCTCTACTCAGAGGGATTTGTCTCTCCAGCTCCTTCCACTCAGAAATGACTCATACTTGTTCTGTGGTGGTGAATGATTGGAAAAGTACAAAGCTCTTACTCCAGGTTGCTTGAGTTTTGGCCAAAGTTACTGGTTATACCCTTTCCAACCTCTATTTTCTCTGTTGTCTAGTTTGGCAATTCTAATCACTTGGCGCAGCTAGGTAACTAGGATGCAAAAAGAATATTCTCTGTCAAGTGATCTACCACATGGGTCTTGAAGCTAACTGGCTCTCAGTGAGGATTGAAGATTAGAGGGTGATATTTCTTATTTGGCTAAACGTATCTTTAGGCTCCAGGGGATCTCACTGAGTGTCCCTTACCTTTCCTACTTTCTTGTTCTCGCCCATTATGGCAGAGTTCTGCTCAAAGAGCCTGGTAAAGGGCTGAAAGGCCCAAGAATTAGTTTGTCTACCTCCTTTCTCCTTCCCTCACACTCCATTCCCATCTCTTATTCCTCAGAGCCATGATGGGTCAACTCTCTGCAGCCTGCAGCCACAGTCATTTTGTTCGACTTTTTCAAAAACAACTTCTCCAGGTAATAGCTCCAGCAGGAGATTATCTGCAGTGAGCAGTAGGCCTGATAAGACAGTCAGGTAATGGCTGGGATTGTGGGGGCAGCCAGTCAAGTCCTGGGCTGGGGTTTAAGCAGGAGTTCTGCTTCTTGGGTGTTGGTTGAAACTCAGACAGTCACAGAGGAGCCAAGGCAGTCTCTCATATGCCCTGCACTCCCACTCCTGGGCCTCCTCTCATAACGGTACCTTCCGCCTGCCTCCCACCTCTCACTACTTCCTGGCTCTTGAATTCTGTTGTGGTAGAAAGAGTGTAGGCTTTAGACTCAGGTGGGCCTGGTTTCAGATCCCAGCCCTATTGACCCTAGGCAGATATTTCATCTTGCAGTTGCAGTTTCTTCACCTGTAAAACAAGAACATACTCCCTATCTCAAAAAAATGTGTCTGTGGTACCTGGTAGAGGATTGGCATTCCATAAATGTTTATTACTTATTTATTTTGTTCAATCCTTTAAAAAAATTATTGTTTTTTAAATTATTATTATTTCTCTCCTCCCCACTGCCCCAGATGTGTCAGAGTCCTGGTGGTGCTGGGGGCACTATCTTGGGTGAGGCTCCAGATGTGTTAAATATGCTTGGAGCTGACAAGTTGGGACGGTTGCGGCGCCTACAGGAACGGCTTGCAGCCCCTCAGAGCAGTGGTGGGCCTTGCCCACCCCCCTCCTTCCCAGGCTGTCAGGGATTCTTCAGGGACTTCATCCTGAGTGCCAGCAGGTAAAGGTTCCTGTGTCTTGCAGTGAGTGGACAGAGGTCCAGGAGAGGTTTGTCTTCCCAGAGGGCAGACAGTTCTCTCTCCTTCGCCTGGAATATAACAGGGTGGGACTGGGTGATATCTGGGCTCCTTCCTGCCTCCACTTTCCAATTACAGTTGAAATTAAATATTAGTTTCAGATGTATAACATAGTGATTAGCTTACAAAGTGATCACCCGGATAAGTCTAGTACCCATCTGAAGCCATAGATAGTTCCTATGCTGTGACTGTTTTTATAATTGTCAGTTTAATCCCTTTACCTTTTTCACCCATATCCTCAACACCCTCCCATCTGGTAACTATCAGTTACTCTCTTTATAAGTTTGTTTATATTGTTTGCTAGTGAAATGATACAGTATTTGTCTCTGACTTATTTCACTTAGCATAATACCCTCTAGGTCCATCTATGTTGTCACAAATAGAAAGATTTTATTTCTTTATGGCTGACTAATTTCCATTATATTTACACTATGTACCACATCTTTATCCATTTGTCTGCCAATGGACACTCAGGTTGCTTCCATACTTGACATTTGTAAATAATGCTGCAATGAACATACTGGTGCATATAAATCTTTTTGAATTAGTGTTTTGGATTTCTTTGGGTAATACCCAGTAGTGGAATTAATTGCTGGGTCATATGATAGTTATATTTTTAATGCTTTGAGGAACCTCCCTACTATTTTACATAGTGGCTGTACCAATTTACAGTCCTGCCAACAATACACCAGGGTTCTTATTTCTCCACATCCTAGCCAGCACTTGCTTGTGTCTTGATGATAGCCATCAAGGTGTGCGGTGATATTTAATTTAGGTTTTAAAAATGTGAGCATCTTTTCACATGTCTGTTGGCCATCTGTATGTCCTCTTTGGAGAAAGGTCTATTTAGGTCTATCCTCTGCTCATTTTTTAATTGGTTGGGTGTTTTTGATGTTTAGTTGTATGAGTTCTTTATGTATCTTGGATATTAACCCCTTATCAGATGTGTTGTTGGTGAATACCTTCTCCCTTTCAGTAGGTTGTCTTTTCATTTTGTGAATGGTTTTCTTCGGTGTACAAAAACTTTTTAGTTTGATGTTTCATTTGTTTATTTTTTCCTTTAGTTTCCATTGCCTGAAGATATATATATATATATATATATATATATATATATATATATATATATATTGCTAAAAGTGATGTCAAAGAGTTTATTGCCTATGTTTTTCATCTAGGAATTTTGTGATTTCAGGTCTTAACATTAAGTCATGAATCCATTTTGAGTTTATTTTTGTATATAGTGTAAGAAAGTGTCCAGTTTCTTGTTTCTTTTTTTTCATGGATCTGTCCAGTTTTCTCAACACCATGTATTGAAGAGACACTCATTACTTCATAGTATCTTCTTGCTTCCTTTGTCGTAGATTAATTGACCATATATGCATGGATTTATTTCTGGGCTCTATTCTGTTCCTTTGGTCCATGTGTTGTTTATTTTTAAAATATTTTATTGATTTTTTACAGAGAGGAAGGGAAAGGGATAGAGAAACATCAATGAGAGAGAAACATCAATCAGCTGCCTCCTGCACACCTCCCACTGGGGATGTGCCTGCAACCCAGGTACATGCCCTTGACCAGAATCAAACCTGGGACCTTTCAGTCTGCAGGCCGATGCTCTATCCACTGAGCCAAACTGGTTAGGGCATGTGTTTGTTTTTATGCTAGTACCAAGCTGTTTTGATTACTATAGGCTTGTAGTTTAGTTTGATATCTGGTAGTTCTTTTTCAAGTTTGCTATGACTATTTGGGGTGTTTTTGGTTCCATGTAAATTTTAGAATTATTTTAGTTCTGTGAAGAAAAAAAATGCCATTGATATTTTGATAGGGATTGTATTGAATTTATAGATAGCTTTGGGCAGTATGGGTATTTTAATAATGTTAATTCTCCCTATCCATGAGCACAGTATATGCTTCCATTTATTTGTATCTTCTTCAGTTTCTTCAATGTCTTATAGTTCTCTGAGTACAGGTCTCTTACATCCTTGGTTAAATTTATTCCTAGGTGTTTATTATTTTTTGATGTAATTGTATATGGGATTTTTTCTTAACTTCTCTTTCTGATAGTTTGTTATCCTATCTAATAAAGAGGGTATATGCTAATTGACCCTCACACTATCGCAGAATGGTGGCACCCACAGCCAATAAGGAGGGAATACGCTAATTGACTGCCACACCTTCAAAGATGGTGGCGCCCACAGCCACAAGATGGCCTGCAGGGGAGGGCAGTTGCGGGTGATCAGGCCAGTAGGAGAGGGCAGTTGGGGGCAACCAGGCCTGCAGAGGCAGATAGTTTGGGGTGACTGGGCCAGCAGGGGAGGACAGTTGTGGGTGACCAGGCCATCAGGGGAGGGCAGTTGCGGGCGACCAGGATTGGGCCTAAACTAGCAGTCAGACATTCCCTGAAGGGTTCCAGATTGGAGAAGGTACAGGCTGGGCTGAGCCCCCCACCACCACCACCACCACCGTGCACAAATTTCATGCACCGGGCCTCTAGTTGGTGTATAAAAGTGAAACTAATTTCTGAATATTAGTTTTGTATGCTGATTCTTTGCTGAATTCATTTATTCTCATAATCCTTGGGTAGAATCTTTAAGGTTCTTTATATAGAATATCCCATCTCCAAAAAAACTATAGTTTTACTTCTTCCCTTCTAATTTGGATGCCTTTTATTTCTTTTTCTTATCTCAATTCTCTGGCAAGAATATCCAATACTACCTACACTAATAATAACAGATATGTAAATTGATCATACCTCTGCAATGCCCACAGCCAATCAGGGGGGATATGCAAATTAGTGGAGCAAAGATTGCACATTAGCAGGGCAAAGATGGCAGCAGCCACAGAGCCAGCTGGAGCAGGTGCGAGGCTTGGGTCACCCCCAGCGACAGAGGAAGCCAATCTTCCTACCTGCCTGGGCCGGCCACCAAAGGAGGGGCCTGTAAGCGGTGGCCACAGAGTTGGCCTGAGTGCACCAGAGACTTGGATTGCCCAGGCTGGCCGCTGAGGGAGGGGCCTACAAACCACCACAGGCTCTTCACCTAGGCCGCCCAGCCCCCCAAAGGAACCCCCATCCTGATCCAGGACACCATTCAGGGCAAACCAGCCGGCCCCTACCCATGCACCAGGCCTCTGTCTATACTAATAAACGGGTAATATGCTAATTACACTGGGAGACCTTCCAGGAGACCTTCTGGATGTTCTGGACAAAGCCATGGTGGTGGGGCCAAGGTAGAAGCAGTTAGGGACCAAGAGTGGAGGGAAGTTGTGGGTGATCAGGCCAGGTTGGGACAGCAGTTGGGGGTGAGCAGGCCGTCAGTTGAGGGTGATCAGGCTGGCAGGAGGGGACAGTTGGGTGTGAGCAGGCCAGCAGGCAGAGTGGTTAGGGGCAATCAGGCAGACAGGCAGGTGAGCAGTTAGGAGTCAGCAGTCCTGAATTGCGAGAGGGATGTCCAACTGCCGGTTTAGGCCCAATCCCACAAGGGTCCCAGATTAGGGAGGGTACAGGCCGGGCTAAGGGACACCCTCCTCTCCATGCACAAATTTCATGCATCAGGCCACTAGTGTTGAATAAAAGTGGTAAAAAGTGGACATCCCTGTCTTTTTCCTGATGTTAAAAAGCTTTCAGATTTCACTGTTGAGTATGATGGTTAGCTAGGGGTTTATTATATACTAGGGGCCCGGTGCACAAAAATTTGTGCACTCGGGATGTCCCTCGGCCCAGCCTGTGCCCTCTCGCGCAGTCTGGGACCCCTCTGGGGATGTCCACCTTCTGGCGTGCCTGGCCAGCCTGGCAGAGGGGCTGATGGCTGTTTGCAGGCTGGCCAAGCCCCCCAGTGGGGTCCCCCACCCTATTGGGGTGTGGCCAGCCGGCCGCAGTTTCACTCCTGCTGCAACGGACGCTGCCTGTTTACTCAGCTTCATGAGTTCCGGCCTCCATCTTGGCTGGGTTGATTTGCATACAGCCACTCTGATTGGCTGGTGGGTGTGGCTTAGGCATCCCGAAGGGATGGTCAGTTTCAATATTACGATTTTATTAGATAAGACTAGAGGTCTGATGCACAAAATTTGTGCTAGAATAGGCCTTTCTTCCCCTGGCTGCTGGTACCAGCTTCCCTCTGGCATCTGGGACCCAGGCTTCCCTCGCAGCCCTGGCTACTTCTGGAAGGACATCCAGTCTAATTAGCATATTATGCTTTTATTATTATAGATAACTAGAGGCCCGGTGCACAAAAATTTGTGCACTCAGGGGCGTCCCTCAGCCCAGCCTGTGCCCTCTCGCAGTTTGGGATCCCTCAGAGGATGTCCACCTGCTGGCTTAGGCCCACTCCCCAGGCGATCAGGCCTAAATTGGCAGTCAGACATCCTTCTGGCAGCCTGGGAACCCTCGGGGGTTGTTCACTTGCCAGCAGGAAGCAAGACATCCTTAGTGCTGCTGATGAGGCAGGAGAGGCTTCCACCACCACCACTGCACTGGCAGATGTCAGCCTAGCTTGTGGCTGAGCAGAGCTTCTGCTGTGGGAGTGCACTGACCATCAGGAGCAGCTCCTGCATTGAGCGTCTGCCCCCTGGTGGTCAGTGTGTGTCATAGTGACCAGTCATTCCCAGTCATTCTGCTGTTAGGGTCAATGTGCATATTACCCTTTTATTATATAGGATAGAGGCCTAGTACATGGGTGGGGGCCAGCTGGTTTGCCCTGAAGGGTGTCCTGGATCAGGGTGGGGGTCCCACTGGGGTGCCTGGCCAGCCTGGATGACAGACTAATGGCTGTTTGCAGGCTGGCCACAGCCTCTGGCAACCCAAGCTCCCAGTGAGGCTGGCTGGAAGCAGGTGTCTGGGGTTTATTTATCTTCTATAATTGAAACTTTGTTGCCTTGAGCCGAGGCCACAGCCAGCCAAGGCAGGCAGCTTCCTCCATCGCCAGGGCAACCAATCCTGTTTGCTCTAGCTCTGTGGCTGCTGGTGCCATTTTGGTTGAGTTAATTTGCATATAGTTGCTCTGATTGACTGGTGGATGTGGCTTGGGATGTAGCAGAGTAACACAGTTAGCATTTTACTATTTTATTAGATTAGATTATAGACTAGAGGTCTGGTGCACAAAAATTTGTGCACTCAAGGAGGTCCCTCAGCCTGGCCTGTGACCTCTCGCAGTCTGGGGCCCCTCGGGAGATGTCCACCTGCTGGCTTAAGCCCACTCCCCACGGGATCGGGCCTAAGCTGGCAGTCAGACATCCTTCTGGCAGCCTGGGAGCCCTCCGTGGATGTCCACTTGACAGCAGGAAGCAGGCCTAAGCTGCAGTCAGACATCCTTAGTGCTGCTGAGGAGGTGGGAAGGCTCCCACCACCACCGCTGCACTGGCAGCTGGCAGCCTGGCTTGTGGCTAAGCAGAGCTGCCCCTGTGGGAGTGCACTGACCACCAAGGGCAGCTCCTGCATTGAGCATCTGCCCCCTAGTGGTCAGTGTGTGTCATCGTGACCAGTTATTCCCAGTTGTTCTGCTATTATGGTCATTTTGCATATTACCCTTTTATTATATAGGATGGTCTTTATTATTTTGAGGTATGTTCCCTCTATCTCACTTTGGAAGTTGGATTTTATCTAATGCTTTTTCTGTATCTATTGAAATGATTATATGACATCTGTCCTTCATTTTATTAGTGTGATGTATTACATTAATTCATTTGCAGATTTTGAACCAACCTTGCATCCATGTTTATATGAAATTTTTCTTGTTTCATGACATAGACCTGAATTTTCTTCATAGAACTCCTTTAGTTGTGCCCCATAGGCTTTTTGGGTCATCTGTGTCTTCATTTTCATTTGTCTCAAGGTATCTTTTGATTTCTTCCTTGATCTAATTGTTAACCCATTCATTGTTTAATAACATGTTGTTTAGCCTCCATGTTTTTATGTGTTTTTTTACTTTTTTCCCTGTAATTTATAGTTTCATACCATTGTGATCAGAGAAGATCTTAATATGATTTCTATCTTCTTAAATTTATTGAGACTTGTTTTGTGGCCTAACATGTAATCTATCCTGGACTATGCTTCCTGTGCAATTGAAAAGAATGTAAATTCTGCTTTGGGTTAAAATGCTCTGAAAATATCAATTAAATCCATCTGTTTCATTTAAAGTTGCTGTTTCTTTGTTACATTTAAGATCACTGTTTCTTTGTTGATTTTCTGTCAGGAAAGTATATCCATTAATGTTGATGAGGTGTTAAACTCCCATACCATTACTGTATTACTATCTGTGTTTCCCTTTATATCTGTCAATATTTTCTTTATGTATTTAGATGAGCCTGTGTTGAGTGCACAGATGTTTATAAGACTTATACCCTCTTAATGGATTGACTTATTTATCATTATGAAATGCCCTTTTTGTCTCTAGTTATAGCCCTTGTTTAAAGTCTAGGTTGTCTGATATAAGTATTGTTGCTCCAGCTTTTTTCTGTTTCCATTTGCATTAAAAACTTTTCCATCTCTTTACTTTCCATTTGTGTCCCTTTTTGAAAGTATGTTTTTATTGATTTTTAGAGACTGAAGAAGGGAGAGGGAGAGATAGAAACACTGATAAGAGAGAAATAATCAGTGGTCTCCTGCAGGCCTCTACTGGGGATCCAGCCCACAACTCTGGCATGTGCCCTGATGGAATCAAACAAGCAACATCTTGGTTCATGAGTCCTCACTCAACCACCGAGCCACACCAACTCAGCTCACTTTGTGTCTTTTGATCTGAAGTAGGTCTCTTATAGGCAGCATATGTACTGGTCTTTTCTTGTGTGTGTATCCATACAGCTGCCCTATATCTTTTGATGAGAGCATTTAGTACATTTACATTTAAAGTAATTTTTAAAATAAATCTTTATTGTTCAGATTATTACAGTTGTTCCTCTTTTTCTCCCCATTGCTCCCCTCCACCCAGTTCCTACCCCACCCCCTGCCCTTACCCCGCCACACTATCCTTGTCTATAGGTATAAGATTTTTGTCCAGTCTCTTCCCGCGCACCCCTTCTTCCCTTCCCCCCAATAATTGTCAGTCCACTTCTTTTCTATGTCCCTGATTCTATTATATTCACCAGTTTATTCTGTTCATCAGATTTTTTATTCACTTGATTTTTAGATTTACTTGTTGATAGATATGTATTTGTTGTTCATATTTTTTATCCTTACCTTTTTCTTCTTCTTCCTCTTCTTAAACAATACCCTTCAGCATTTCATATAATACTGGTTTGGTGGTGATGAACTCCTTTAGTTTTTTCTTATCTGTGAAGCTCTTTGTCTGACCTTCAATTCTAAATGATAGCTTTGCTGAGTAAAGTAATCTTGGTTGTAGATTCTTGCTTTTCATCACTTTGAATATTTCTTGCCACTCGCTTCTGGCCTGCATAGTTTCTGTTGAGAAATCAGCTGATAATTGTATGGGTACTCCCTTGTAAGTAACTAACTGTTTTTCTCTTGCTGCTTTTAAGATTCTCTCTTTGTCTTTTGCCCTTGGCATTTTAATTATAATGTGTCTTGGTATGGTCCTCTTTGGATTCCTTTTGTTTGGGGTTCTCTGTGCTTCTTGGACTTGTAAGTCTATTTCTTTTACCAGGTAGGAGAAGTTTTCTGTCATTATTTCTTCAAACTAGAGGCCCGGTGCACAAAATTTGTGATTGGGAGCCTGCCCCCTCTCGCAGTCTGGGAGGACTCAGGGCAAGGGTCCTCAAACTTTTTAAATAGGGGGCCAGTTCACTGTCCCTCAGACCATTGGAGGGCAGGACTATAGTTAAAAAAAAAAAAAAAACAAAAACAATGAACAAATTCCTGTGCACACTGCACATATCTTATTTTGAAGTAAAAAAACAAAATGGGAACAAATACAGTATTTAAAATGAAGAACAAGTAAAATTAAATCAACAAAGTTACCAGTATTTCAATGGGAACTATGGGCCTGCTTTTGGCTAATGAGATGGTCAATGTCCGGTTCCATATTTGTCACTGCTAGTCGTAACAAGTGATGCAAGTGTACATCAGTTAGTCTAGATCTGGTTGGAGATTTCAGATGCTTCATTCTGGAAAAAGTCTGTTCACAGACATAAATGCTGCCAAAGATGGTTGCCATTTTGAGTGCATGGTTCCTGAGATTAGGATATGTCTCAGAGGGGAGAGATGCATAGAAATTAGGAAGGCTGCTTGACTTGAATGTGTCTTTCAGAAAGTCACAATTCTGCAGTTCAGCCAGTT
>PVJC01010167.1:0-37622 GCA_004026665.1 Murina feae
TTTCCAGTCTTCTCCAGCATTGCCCAGGAGAAAAAGTCTTGATTACAATGCATATATATTCTGTCTATTTGAGGTGAATATACTTTGAAATAAGAGATGCTATCTTAGTTTGATAATGCTTGTCACTTTAAGTAATAAGTGGATAGCATTCAAGTGGTTGAGTGTCAATCTATATGATGCGGATCTATGAACCAGGAGGTCTCGGTTGGATTCCTGGTCAGGGCACATGCCCAGGTTGTGGGTTCAATCCCCAGTAGGGAGCGTTCAGGAGGCTGCTGATCAATGATTCTCCCTCATCATTGATGTTTCTAATGCTCCCTCTCCATTCCTCTCTGAAATCAATAAAAATATATTTAAAAAAATAAAGACAGAGGAAATCTTTAATCCATGTGGAATTTATTTTTGTTATTAAATAAAGATCTGACTATATGTTTTTCTCAGTACCATGTCTTGATTGTTTACCCTCTACCAACAGAGTTGAAGTGCCACCTTTATCATTTACTGGTTTCCTTTGAATCATGATCTATATTTTCTATTCTCTTACACTCATATTTTTGTCCATCCCTGTCTAAATTTATACTGTATTACTGATTTTTAATGTTTTTATATCTGGCAGTTTAACATTTTCCTTTTATAAAACTGTCTGTTATAAGCTGGCATTTTCTTTTTCAAATAAAATTTAGAATCTGTTAAAAATTATAATCAACTATTAACATTCAATTTATAGATACATTTGAAGAGAACTGACTTCTTTATACCATTAACCCTTTCTATCCAAGCAGTTTTACACTTGCTTCTCTTTTCTCTCCATCTTCTCTATGTCACTGTAAGCTTTATCTCCTCATAGTATTGTCTTTTTCCTTACAGAAGAGGAAATGTCAGCCTATTGCCCTCAATAACAAAAAGGGAAATTGTTTTTCCCCCAGATCCAATTCAATAAATCCTGGTAGAACACTCTTTGATCTGACTTGCTCACATACCCTGTTACCAATCAATCATAGGAGACAGCGGGGAGGAGGAGAATGAGTCCAATTAACAGAGATAAACCATAGAATCATTTCAGCAGAGACCGTACAATATAAAAAAATTAACCATAACAGGGGATTGGAGTGTTGAGAAGTGGCTAGAAATAAAGAAAGCTCTAAAGAATATAGGAGTAGCACCTATAAGAAATAGCCACTACCCCGAGTTGAGATGGAACACCCAAGGAAGACTCCACCCCTCCAACATGGCTGAGCTCCAGACCTTGTTGAAGAGGTCATGGCCGTGGCTCACAGGCAGAATTCACTGGAACCCACCCTCTAGGTGTGGGGAAAGCAGTGCGAAGGGTGGGGTCTCACTGAAGGCATGCTCCCACCAAACTACGTTAAGGAAGTTTTGGGAGATGAGCTGCAGGAGTGGGGCACTGGAGAGCTGCCATGTGCTGTCGGAGGTGGAAGAGAAGCTGCATGCATTATAGGAGCTCCATGCATCACAGGACTGCTTGACTACTGAGCTTCCTACAGCACCTTTCCACAACAAAACAATGCTGTATTTATATGTAATGAGATACTGCTGTCATTAACAAGTGAATTGCTCACCTTTTCCTCAAAATAAGGAGACATGGTGTCCATTAATCCTCAAATTCGGTCACAATTCTAAATACTCCGTTACCTAAACATTAACTGTGAATTTCCATAGTAAGTTACATTGTGACCTCAGAATATGTCTAAGTCTTAGCCCCAAGTACCTTGAATGTGACCTTACCTGGAAATAGGGTCTTAAGGATCTCGAGATGAGATCATTCTGGAGTTAGAGTAAGCCCTAAATCAATGACGTGTGTCCTTTTAATAGGAAAAAGAGGTAGATCTGAGACAGAGAGACACACAGAGAAGACAACATGAAGATGGAGGCAGAGGTTGGAATGAAGCGTCATAAGCCAAGGAATGCCAAGGATTACCAGGCAGCCACCAGAAACTAGGCGAAAACCATGGAACACACCCTTTCTCAGAGCCTCCAAAAGCAATCGATGCTGCCAACACCTTGATTTCTGAGTTCTGGCTTCAGAACTATGAGAGAATAAATTTCTGTTGTTTTAAGCCACCAACTTCGTGGTGTTTTGTTATAGCAGCCCTAAGAAACTAATAGAATTGTTGACAACTTGAATACAAATGGGAGAGAGAGGAATAAAATGATACACTAGGCCATCAGAAGATATGCAAAGGGAGAAAAAAGTCCCCATTTCTGAAATTAATATTAAGACTATGATTAATATCTATGGCTTTCATGTCCTCTAATCGATCTGTATTTCCCCTACCCTCAGCCAGAACCTCAGCTGTGCCTTTGCTTAGTGGAGTGGCCTGAACCTTCATTTGCAAAGGGTCTGAATCCTCAAGCACCCTACCTTTTATTTTTGGTTGCTATAATTTTTAATTAACTCTAATATTAGACATAGAAGTACTAAGAGGGTCCCCAGAGAATCTCCTGGGTTCCAGACTGTCCTTCTTTGCCTTTATTATGTACAAGCAAGCCAATGCAGTTCACTAAAAGTTTATACTTTAGGGTGAGGATTTTATTTATTGTTATTAATTTAGTAATTATAAGAGTTTAAAATTGCAATAATTTTCCCCAACAGGATTGGCTCAATGGATAGAGTGTTGCTTGTGGACTAAAGGGTACTGGGTTTGATTCTGGTCAAGGGCACATGCCTGGGTTGCAGGCTCAATCCCCAGTTGGGGCCTGCAGGAGGCAGCCAATCAATGATTCCCCCTCATCATTGATGTTTCTCTCTCTCCCTCTCCCTTCCTCTCTGAAATAAAATATATGTATATTTTTTAAAAAATTGCTATAGCCCTGACCGGTTTGGCTCAGTGGATGGGGCGTCGCCTGTGGACTGAAGGGTCCCGGGTTCGATTCTGGTCAAGGGCATGTACCTTGGTTGCGGGCACATCCCCAGTAGGGGGTGTGCGGGAGGCAGCTGATCAATGTTTCTCTTTCATAGATGTTTCTAACTCTCTATCCCTCTCCCTTCCTCTCTGTAAAAAAATCAATAAAATATATTAAAAAAATAAAAAAATTGCTATAATTTGCTTGCATGTGACCTTGCTGTATACTTTCTTCATTGATATAAATGTATGATTGGTTTCTTTATTAATTTACATGAGTTATTTATGCGGTAGATACTTGTAGAAGGAAAAAAATCACTCCAGCCAGTAGATTACCCCTTGTTTTGAATTTTTGTTTCAGGGGGATAAGGACCCCAAAATGGGCACGTGGTAGTGTCATCTTCTCATTCAGTGAAACCATTGTTGTATCTCCTGAGAAAGAAGCATTCTCTTCATGAGGACTAAAGTTGCCATATCAGCAGCAGTCCAAGTTTCCACTGTCATACCTTGATTCAAATGCATTCTGTCTATGGGAGAAAGAGTAGCATATAATGGTCACTGACCAAAATATATCCTGCAAGAAAGAATCCCATTTTCCCAGGCTGTCGCCTCCCCAGTGGGCCAGAACTAAGCCTTTAGCAAGTCCTTTCACTGTTCAGTTAAGCCAAATGCTTCCAAGTGATGGTGGGTGTGGGAAGATCAGTTAATTCCACACACAGGCTCACTGTTGCCACTTCCCTTGCTGTGAAATGAGTTTCCTGAGCAGATGCAGTGATGTGTGGAATGCACTTGTGGTAGATAAACAATGCTGTGAGTTCACAGATAGTGGTGCTGCCAAAAACACGGGCATTAAAGGCCAATCATTTCCAGAACATGTGATCATTTTAATCAGGATGAATCTTTGCTCCCTCAGTGATGAAAGAGGTCCAATGAAACCAGCCTGCCACAAGATGACTCCTTCATCACCTTGGGGAATAGAGCTGTCCCAGAGATTCTACGTTGTTCTTTGCCCTTGACAAGTTGGGCACTTGGCAGTAGTGCCAGCAAAGTGAGCCTTGGCAAGGAGAAATCCAGGTTGTTGGGTCAATGATTAGCGTGTAGTCCTACCACCATGGCCACTCTGTTCATGGGACGATTGAATAAGCACTGTGGTGGCTGGGGCAAGAGACTAGTTGACATCCACGGAGTGTGCCATTTTGTCTACTGCATTAACAGTCTCCTCTGCATTTGAATATCTTTAGTGCACCTTCACATTCAGAGAAAACCATCTGTTCATATACTTCTTCCCCATACTTCCTTGTCACTAATCGTCCAATCCTCTGTCCATCTAGATAACGCATTACTGTCCATTCTGGACATCCCTCACTCCAGACATGGGAGATAAAAAAATATACTGTTTTCATTATGGCCATTTAGAAGATTTTCCTTCACCCCTAAACGGGGCTCAGGAAGCCACCAGTAATGCAGGAGGCTGATTCTAAAGAAGCCTTCTATGCTTCAGGAGCCTGCCACCCTTTCCCACTTCCATGTCTCTCCAGCATTCTCAGTTGACAAAGTTTAACCCTGTGGTAGCTAGCGAAAGAAGCATATTTAAAGGGTCAGGATTCTCCTTCACACAGCAGGCATAAAGAGTGAACTGGAACCGAGAGCAACAGCTCAGTCCCAGTATAGGGACTATGTGATTGCCTCAACTTACCTCAGAAATGTACCTATCAAGCACTGTGGCTACTGCACCTCCCATTTGGACCCACGTGAGATTGGAGGTAGGCAAGAAGTAGAAGAAGTTCCCCCATATAAGAGAGAAGAGTACTATGCTAAAAAGAAAAGTTCTGGGCTCGCAAAACAATAAATGTTCCCTACACACCTTTCTCTGGCTGCTCAGTGTGTACACACACACACACACACACACACACACTCAGTTTTCACCATCATCTATAGTTTCTCTTAACATAAAGCAACTATCACATGTGCAATTGAAAATGTGCTCAATCCCTACACTACAGGAGGAGGAACTCATTATCACTTCCAGCCCAAATTCAGGATCTGAGTGTAGTCAACCTCAATCAGGTCTAGCTATAGCTAAATGGTGAATAGTAAGTTTTTCCCCAATGCACAAATATATAATAAAGGGGGGACGAGATAATAAAAATGAATGAGAAGGGGCGTAAAGGGGGTTCGACATGCAATGGTTGTAAGCATATACCATAAACTGCTGGACAAGAGTAGTAAGGGTAAGGACATCACTTCCCCAGCAGAGACATGAGACCTTTGGTCAAAGTGGCAAGACTTCCTCTGTCTATTATCCTCAAAGACCCTGCCTACAGGAGGAGTGAGAAGAAATCTCCTGGGACTGCCCTGGCAACTGAATTCATCTTTCTACAGACTCAGAGACTGGGATGTTATCTTTGAGGCAGCATAATCAGTGGATGCCTTTTGCCAGGCTGAGGTCTTCTGGCAATACCTTAAATCTTACTTGGCTTTCAATCACTATCATTTGGGGGAAATCCATTAGCTGTTATCAGAAACCTCACTGAGACGTGAGCTTTGAATATGGACTCTGCCCTTCTGGTTTCTATCTCTTGGAAACTGGCCTGGCAACCCTGTCAGTCTCCCTAGGTCTTAGTTCACTATCTTTGCCATAGACTTTATCTGAGGGCAACCAGAGGGAACAGAATAGGGTCATAAAACCAGGTTACAGCATCAGATTCTATGTCCTAAGCTGTACACCACTCAACTGGCATAATGGTAAGGGGCCTCAGCAGGAGATATCTGAGAGGACTCCTGAGGCATTCCTGACTCAGCAGGGTCTTCACACTCCAAGTGCATTAACCTTCCGTGGGGCAGAAATTTCAGTTGTATCACTGAGTAGATATCTGATCCCCATCGGTATTAGAGAACTAAACCACCGGCAGAAAGGACTAACAACGCTGTACAAGTACCATTCCACTGCTGCCTGTCTCCTTCATAAAGGCCACGCTGAACCAACCTGTTTATCTCATAGTCCTAAGGGCAGCGAGCAGTAGCTAACATATTCTAATAGACTGTTTTAAACCAAGTTCATAAAGCTAAAGCTTTGGTGAGCATAACTATCTGTGGTGAAGGATCAATTTTGTGTTTTTTAGTTACCAAACACAGAAAAATGCTTTCATAAATATGAAACTGCATGCTTAGTAGTCACAGTATGTCAAGTTATTAAAAGTTTCAAAGTGCTCCTCTTAATTTCTATTCCTATTTCATTGCTGGGAAGTACAGTTTGCAGACTGGCTTCTGTCAATACAACACATTTTAAGTAGCACTGATCTAACTGATAAAGCTCACTATTTGGTCAGCCTATGTGTCAATTTCTGTATTAATTGAGTCTTGATTTGGAACATCCCTGTATACTTACCCTTATGTGGCACCTGAATAATGGCGCACATTTTAAGTCCACGGGAGCCCATGGTCTTTATTTCATTATCTTCTTTCACAACGTGAATTCCTTTATCAGGGGAATGGTGAACAGGCTAATGTGACAACGTATAAGCATTCAATAAGTCCTTACGTGGTGTTTGCAGCAAAACTAAATCCAATTCCAAAACAAGGAACTATTGCAGTGAGGCAAATTGTTGACTGATCTATGATTAAAGGGAGCCCGAAGTAACTGATGTGCTTGATAACAGGTATCTGCTGGCCCCTTGGAAGGAGGGTGCCTCAGAAAGAGCTTAAAATTGGGTCACTGTCGCTGTAAAATTGATTTTCAGCAGTTGCAGTCATCAGCAGAACAGGGCCTTTCTCCTGCCATTCATTCCTCGGTAAATCAGACCGTGATCCGGGGCACCTTACAACCCTTCCCGTCCCCTAGCACTTGGAAGGAAACCCAAACTCCCTCCCATGATCTACAAGGCACTGAATATTGAAGACCTTAGCTTCTCTCCAACTTCATCTCATGTTGCTCTTCTTGCTCGGACCACGATGCCCTATCCGAGCCAGTACTCCAGCACAGCAAGCTCTCGGCGTATCCTGTTCCCTCTGCCTGGAACACTATCCACATGGCTCCCATTCCCACCCCCTTTAGAGAAGGCTGAAATGTTACCTCCTGAAAGCTGTCTCCCCACTAGCACAGACATTGTTTCTAATCCAGCCCTTTTTCACGCTATGTACCCTGTGATGATGTACTGTTACTCAAAAATAATTTAGTGCAGAAATGGAAACAAAATGGAAATGCCATGATTCCACAGAGCTTTTAAGTGTTCAGATATTTTTCTTAACACTCAGAGGGGGAAGCAAAAGATCAAGAGGCATCCTCGTGGACTCCCTGCACAATGAAATGTCCAAACGGTTCCCTTTACCCACATCTCGCAGAAGTCAGCCCCGTCTTCTCTTTCCAAAGGAGAGTGGCATCATCATTCTCCACCTGCGATTCGCATCACTCACAGGCCAGGTACCCAGCAGCCCGCCTCGCGGCCTTGAAGTCGGAGGCCCGCGCAGCCCGGGGCAGGGCTCGGGCGTTCCTCGAGTCTCGCTCCCGCCCGCCCGCATCCGTCTGGCCACCCCACTCCCCCAACCCCCGAGTCCCGAGGGCGCCCTCGGACCGCAGCCGTTCAAGCTGGCGCGTGTGCCCCCTCGGGGTTCCCCGCGTCGCCTCCCGGTTACCTGGGCGCAGAGCCCCGAAGGGGTCTCATTCCCCCGGCGCCCAGCTTCCTCTGAGCGCCCTCCGGCCCGAGCCGCCTCTCCCGCCCGGCGCCCCAGCCCCGGCCCCAGCCGCCCCCTCCCACAGCCCATCCTTCCGGCATCGGGCCACGCGGCGCAAAAGCCTCCGACTCCCAAGGCAGGTCCTGACCGCACACCGAGATTAAGCTCGGGATGCGGAGGAGGCAGGAGGCAGTGGCGGCCTCAGGTCCCCGCTCATCCATCCATCCATCCATCCACCCGCCTATCCTGCATCTCTCTGCCTGCCCATCACCTACCGATCTATGTATCTATAGATCTTTCTATCTACCCGCCCACGCCCACCCTCCTATCTAATCCATCCAGCCACGCACCATCCGTCAACCATCGCTCCCTGGAGGCCTAGGATTCTTTAATGAGCTTTACGCGACGTCGTAAATTAACACGTTTAACTGGAAGAGCGAAGTAGGACTTTTTCTGTCTTAGAGAATTTAGTTGTTAAAGTCTAGCTTTGCTAATTACGTTAAATGGTGGTCCTTTTCTACAAATTGAATGAGCTAACGAGAAAGCTCTAAGGTTTCGACAAAATTGAAGTCCATTTACATTATAGTTTACGCCAGAAATTACGTACTTGAGTTTAGGTATCAGCCAAATATGCACGAGGGGTACAGAGTTTTTTCAAAATCTTTTTAAAGGCTTCAAGCAAAAGTCTAAGCAACAGCAGCGCTTCCTCACCCCTGCCCCACTTCGCCAACCTCGTGGGCAGGCGGGGCCGGACTTCCGGACCAGGAAGGAGGAAGCGGAAGTAGGAGAAAGGGCGGAGACAGCGACGGGAGCAGTGAGAGCCGGAAGTGAGTGGTAGCGAGGCACAGGGGGGGGGGAGCTCAGTGCGGTGACACTCTAGCCTCCGAGCGCTCTCTCTATGCTCCCCCGCGTCTAGTCTATTTATTGTCGCGGGGAAGCAGCGGCCGCCCCGGACCCGGAACAACAAAGCGCGAAAGAGGGAGCCCGTGCCTCGGGGGCTCCTAGCAACGGGCCGGGGCGGGAGTTCCATGGAGACTGGGGAGCGCGCCCGCCTCATCATCATCCTCGTCCTCCAGCTTCTCCTTCGCGTCCGTCGCCACCGGCATCAGCGCTGCCGCCGCGTTCTCTGCCGTCGCCCCCTCTTGCCACGGTAACCCCGGAGGCGCCCCTCGGGGCGGGGAGCGGGCGGCCTGAGAGCGGGCGCGGGGCGCGGGGCGGGACGTGCGGGGCCGGAGCCGGGCTGCGAGCGGGGCGTGCGGGGGCGGGTCGCCGGAGGAGGGGCGCTGCGGCTGGGAAACGAGTCCGGCTCCCCGGGCCAGGGGGACGTTTGGGCACCTCGTTGGGGGACGGCGAGGTGAGGGGGTGGGGCGTCGCCGCCGGGGAGCGCCTTCCAGCGGGGTGTCGGAGAAGAAAAGAGGTGTTTCTCTCTCGTGCTCGCCGCCCCTGCGGAAGCCGGGCGCCGGAGCGTCCCTGTCGGCCCCCGTGCAGCCCGCACCCGGGGCGGGTCGTGCCGAGATGCCGGGGGTGCGTGGTCTCCCCCAAAACTTGAGTGGCCTCTGCCGCGGCAGGAGGGCTCCCAGACCCCGGCCGCGTCCAGAGACCCGCCTTCTTGTTACTGTTATCTTTATTAATCCAAAGATGTGAGGAAGGATCCAGAAACGGAGGACGAGAGAACGAATTGGGGGTCGGGCTGTGCGGGGACAAGGGTTGAGGCGAGCGCTTGACATCGGGAAGAACCCTAAAAGTACATGTCATCGGCGGGGACGGTTTTTCAGAGCCTCCTGCTGCCGGGAGGCGCGTCCGCGGGCGGGGTGGGCGCGCGCACGGCCGCCGGGCGCAGGCTGCAGCCGGTCCGCCTCCTGAGCTCCGCGGCTTCTGCCACCGGCGGCTCCCGGGCGGCGCGGGCGCTTCCCCGGGGGCTGGGGCGTGCGCGCCGCGCCGGGGAAGGGGGAAGGAAGCCAGCCCGGTGCGCTTTCGGTGCGAAGTAACAATGGCAGGTTCCCTGGGGAAGTGGAAATCGACTCGTAAGGAGGTTCAGCTATGGCATCTGCAGCCTCTCTGAAAGTTTAAGGAGATGGTCAGTTAAGCCCCAGAGGCTTTTATCACTGTGGCGTTTAAAGGATCCCAGTTTCACACGGCCCGTTACACGCTTGCAGGTTTAGGCTGCCTCTGTAAGCCTGACATCACTCACTCTTCAAAGGCTTTCTACTTTCCAGAACTATCGTAGGTCAGCGAAGGAGGTTTCCCGTGGCATACTGAAAAGGCCACAGAAGTACCTTTGTGTGTGTGTGTTCAGTGGGAACAAAGTTGTTTGCATAAACTTGAGAATAAAGCTGATAGGTCGCAGAAGCTGCTCTGTCAAGCAGAGCTTCTGTCTGCCCCCCACCTTTGCTGCTAAGCCTGACTTCTGAGACAAAAAGGTGTCAGCCTTACGCCCCGCCCCCCGCCCTTTTTGTGCTCTCTGCCCCCGAAATGAGCCCCAGAAACTAATGATCTGTTGTGTGTTCTTGGATTTGATGCCGGAATACTCAGGCTTTCTCATGTCATGGAGAGGTTCAGTGTCTCCTGTTAGAGGAATTTCCTGTGTGAAGAGGTGGGCGGTTTCCTCTCACAAAGATGGGAAGTACAACACACTGGGAAATTTAAAATGGCACTTGAAGGCAGCAAGAAGAAAAACCCGATATTGTCAGCCTGAGGGTCATGATGGACTGTTGCAGAATCTCTGCATCTGGCTGTTCTTCTGTGAAGGCTGTGTTGGGAGGTGATCCCACTTGCGGCTGTTGGACGGTCAGCTCAGGATGTTCCCAGTGCATGTGAAACCCAGGACTCCATCCTCCGTGCAAGGCTGCATCACACTCAGCTCCCCTAGACCCCTTAGCTGTTGCCTCTGTTCCCTCTGCATTAGAGTGGGTCGTCAAGCCCTACTTTCCGCCTTTATTCACAATCCAGTTTTTGCTTTCCTTGCACTCTGCTGCAACAGTTGCAACATTTGATATCTTATTTCCTCACCTTCCTTGTGTCTTAATGAAAAATAGGATGGTTTATGCTACTTGTATTATTTCTGTTTCTTAGGAAGTTTTCATCATATATTCTTGGTCTGTATAGCCTCTTCATTAATGTCACTTTGTCTGTTGCATTTTCCTTCTGTGTCTCTCCCCTTTATTTGGAGAATTTGAGTGGTCATATCAGATGTTCTGTTTTCATTCTGAATAACTGTTGGTTGTGTAGTACAACAGGTAAGAGCCTTATGCTGAGAATCAAAGGATTATATGGAGATAAGCCATGAAAAATACTTGAATTTTTAGAATAGAAGGTGTTTTAAAAGTTCAGAAGTAATACTGTGATTGTAGACATAGTCACTTTTTTTAAAGATAAAAAACTATTTTGGGTTATTTATTGAACCTTAGATTCTCATAATTCTTAGTCTAAAAAACTTTTAACATCCATCCTTTCTGATCATTTTGCACCTAAATATTAGACCAAAATTACATTTTGCCAGATTAGAGGGACAACTGAGGTGGTTCCCACAAATTTTTCTTCATGTGGAAAATTTTTGTGGATGTATACATATATAGAATTTGTTATAAAATGGAAGAAATACATATGAAAACATAGCTGGATATTTTTGGAGAGTGTTATTTTTATGGATGTGACGCATTATTTAAAAATCAGCAAATATTGTATAATACAGTTGAGTGGGTATCGGTGCTGTTTTAGGTGAAGTAGGCCGGTAATCACCTGGTAATCCATTTAATTCTCTTGTGTCGTAGACCATGTGAAAAAATTATTGCTATGAAAAATAAAGTTTAAATCAGTTTTAGAAGAATCTATAGTAGAATGTTTCCATATTGTCTCTAAGCTAAAACCTCCAGTGTTTTGAAAATTTAGCTAGATAGTGATTTTTTGAAGTAATAAAGATTTCCTGTAATTGACACCCATACTTGGTGCACCTTTTATAAGCCTGATGCCACATCAGGTGTGCAAAGCTGGATGGAAATTGTTTCTCTTCTGGTGCCTATTGTGCACTTGTAGAGAGCAGAGAAATGGCATGCATGGACACCAAAATAAGACAGAACTTTTGAATTTTAAATCTTTTCTTGCATACTGCTTGGAGCTGTAGTTACTGGTGTATGGATTTCATTTATACCTGCGAAATTAGAAGTTTTCTGAGGTTTCAGACTATGACTTGTCTTCATGTTGTGTATTGAATGCATGTGTGTGTATTTTGAAGATTAATGTTAATGGATACATTTTATTTTACTTCAGGGAGTTAGTTTAGTGGATGAGGGCAACCTTTAGGCATCTAATCTAATTAGTAGTCTAATTCTTGGTCCTTAAAATGTCAACTTTTTATACTAGCTGCTAGTGATAAGCAGCAAACATTTCTTGAACATGATTAGAGTTTTTGTTTTTTTAACCAATTCAAACCATAAAAATAATGGATTACTGCCCTGGTCGGTGTGTCTCAGTTGGATTGTAGTCCCGTACATCAGAAGGTGGCGGGTTTGATTCCTGGTCAGGGCACATACCCAGGCTGCAGGTCCCATCCCTGGTTGGTGAGAGAGGCAGCCGGTCAATCCATGTTTCTCTCCCACATTGATGTTTCGCGCTCTCTCTCTCTAAAAATAAGTAAGTAAATAAATAGTAGCAGTAGTAGTAGTAGCAATGGTTACTGCCCTGAGTAGATACAGTATTTGTTCTTGTCACAAGACTCCCAGTTTGAGAAATTTCAAAAAGGTGAAATTATATACATATCTGATGTCTTTCAGGCCAGATAGCAACAACCAGCCTTTTATTTAGAAGGGAGATGGTGTGTGTGTGTGTGTGTGTGTGTGTGTGTGTGTGTGAGAAATTGTGGAAAAACAACATTCCAGAGTATGTCATTATTCTAAAGGAATCAGGTCATGTCAGAAATTGTACACATCTGGTTTTATCTTTTGACTAAAGGGTGATAAAATACAGAGTTTGCTTCAGTGGCTGATTTTACACTGGAAGCACACTTCTGGGGATCCTGTAAAATGTTCAAGAAAACACACACAAAGGTGAACTCTGGGATGGTTCAAATCAGACTTCATGTAGGAGTCAGTAATGAGACTTTTAAATTTCACCTTCAGAAATGCTACACAAAAGTTTGCCTGGTGACTTGGACCATGCAGGATTCATCCATCAAGAAAGAATACTGAAAATGCCATTGTGTGTTACAGACAGAGTTTTCTCGGGACACGTATGGATGACTTTAGTACTTTGTGTTTAGCATCATAAACATCTGTCTGTAGACATCGGTCCATGGTATGCTTTTGTTTTTTTAACTCACAACTTTTAAACAGAAGTAAAATGTTGTTTTATTAATTAAATGGTGTTACCCTTTCTCCTCCTGATAAATTACAAGTATTTACATTGAGACAGACATTTTTGATCAAAATTAGTTATACTTTCTTGGGATTAGAATTAGTATAGCGTTTAGGAGTGTGGACTCTGAATACAGCCTGCTTGTATTCAGCATGGTGGCGATGCTGCTTAATATGGCCTTGAGCAAGTTACTAAGTGTAATGCTTAGAACAGTGCTCAGCATAGTGAGATGGAAAAGTACCGTTGGTGCTAGAAGCAGTGGTACTTGGTAGTACATTAAAGTGAACCGTCAGATGGTTGAATGCTTTGTTTCTTTCATTAGGAGGCTTCCTACTAAAGCATTGAAATTCTTTGTGAGCACTGACTAGTTGAGTCATCTCTATCCACTCTTAGACTTTGGTTGGGGAAAGCACTTGTTTTAATTTTTGAATTGTCACACAGGCATCTGGTTATCACTTATGGCAGATGGACTAAGTAAAAAGAGATACCTCTGTTTCTTGGGAAAGGAAGGCCAACAAAGCCTTGTCTGGCACTGTGTTGAAGCTATTGAAATGCTATTTCCCTGTGGACTTGGCTGCTTGTTTAGCTGTATGGTGCTTCTGAATAAAAGCAATAGACTCCAATGGTTTCATTTAGCAGAATTAGTCTTTCTTTAGAAGACACTATTTTTTACTTGTATAACCTTAAATGGTGGTAAACTTGAAACTTGGTATCATTGTCAAGCCATTTAACTTGAGTTTTCTGTGTCACTATTAATGTTCTAGATAGTGGCTACCTTGTAACTTTAGCAGGAGCTGACACTGCTGCCAGCTCCAATAATCCAAGTGGCTGGAGAATGATGGCATGAAATTGCAAAAGTACTTGTTTATGGCAAGACTAACACCAAGTGCTGAGCTACCTAGCCGAGGGAATAGCTTGATGATTATAGGCTTTTTAGGCTGCTACTGAAATGGTTAACTTTAAAGTTAAGTCCAAGTATTATAGTTTAGTTTTAGTATGCACATTTGAAACTGCTGACTAGAAAATAAATAATTATGCTAAAATACAGTGAATTGCAAACTGTCTTTCCTATTTTGGCTCCTATCCAGGTCTTGGCTTTAGTGGAAATGATATTTATATAAAATATGCGTTATAGAAGTTTATATAAAATATGTTATTAAAAGTAGATTTTGTGCCCTGACCGGTTCGGCTGAGTGGTTAGAGTGTCAGCCTGTGGACTGAAGGGTCATAGGGTTGATTCCAGTCAAGGAATCATTGGTTGTGGGCACATCCCCAGTAGGGGGGAGAGGGGGAGGTGTGCAGGAGGCAGCTGATCGATGTTTCTCTCTCATCGATGTTTCTACCTTTCTATCCCACTCCTTTCCTCTCTAAAAAATCAGTAAAATATATATTTTTAGAAAATATTATTTTGCTTTAAGTGTACAGGGGTAAAGTTTTATAATTCCTTCCATATTGTGCTGTTTTTATTTGTTTTAGTTGGTTTTTATACCCCTCCTGAAAGAAGATTGGCAAATATGCTTATATTTAGAGTGTGGATTTGCTTTTCTGTTTAAAGAGAGTCAAGTCTATTTTGATACTGTTGACTTATTTGAGTAATAACTGCATTGGCCAGAATAGATTTAGTACTGATGTGATTTTGTTAATATTATTCCCATAGCCATCATAGGTTCTGGATCTAAAAAATACAGATAAGCCAGGAAATGATTATGGCTATTTCTCTCTCTCTCTCTCTCTCTCTCTCTCTCTCTCTCTCTCTCTCTCTCTCACACACACACACACACACACACACACAGTATTAGGGTTTTTTAGGAAAACATGTCTCCAAGGTGTCAATACTATTGTCTATAATAAAGCCTGCCTGTTTTGAGATAAAGATCTGTCTAACACATTGTTAATGTTTCCCTCGTGTTCTTTTCACCACGCTATTTCAGGGACAGGTGTTACTATCCTTCAGATAGGAAGCGAATAAAGCCACTGTGTAACCTAAAAGTGCAAATATGCGGATGGGTATTTGGTTTTTTGCTCTGGTCAATATTTATAGAAACAGTTGTTGCCTGAACCGTGGCTAAGATTTGTGGTGAACCTGAAACTTTCTCATTCTTTCTAGTTTACCAGATGGTTTTGTTGAACCACAAAGCCTTGTTTTCTTACCTGCTTACGGCTACAGTATGCTTCTTGGGTATCTCCAGTTTCTCGTGAGCAGGTGCGATCTAGTGAAGCTGGAATGAGCATCCCATAATTGCTCATGGGTTGACTACATCCCAGCATCTCTACTGGTGATAGGTTAGGTGGTTGTAGGAAATACAGCCATGTTGCAGACAGGCACAATTCATTAAACCTTCCTCAACACAAACTTTGTATGCTAATCTCAGGCACACTAGATTTCTTAACTCAGTTCTCTACTCTTTTTCAGTGGTGGTGATAGGGGAAGCCTGAGGTAAGTGATGTGAGTTCACAACTCACAGAAAGCTATATTAATACTTTTATCATTTTCTCAGCAGCATGTTGCTATTGTAAATCTTCAGGTCATTTTGGCAGAGAAAATTTTTGACTAGCCAGTAATCTTTTTTTTTTCTATTTTTTAAAAGTATATTTTATTGATTTTTCACAGAGAGGAAGGGAGAGGGACAGGACAGGGAGTCAGAAACATCGATGAGAGAGAAACATTGATCAGCTGCCTCCTGCACACCTCCTACTGGGGATGTGCCCACAACCAAGGTACATGCCCTTGACCAGAATCGAACCCGGGATCTTTCAGTCCGCAGGCCGATGCTCTATCCACTGAGCCAAACAGGTTAGGGCTAGCCAGTAATCTTGAAAATTCTGCTTCAATGCCGTAGTGTAAAATTACTTGAATAATTGTTAAGTTGTATGTGCATTGAGAATATGTGTCTTGCCCAGATTGGTTTGGCTCAGTGGATAGAGTGTCAGCCTGCAGACTGAAGGTCCTGGGTTCGATTCCGGTCAGGGGCATGTACCTTGGTTGCGGGCACATCCCCAGTAGGAGATGTGCAGGAGGCAGCTGATTGATGTTTTTCTCTCATCGGTGTTTCTAACTATCCCTCTCCCTTCGTCTCTATAAAAAAAAAATCAATAAAATATATTTTTTAAAAAGAATATGTGTCTTTTAATTCACTCTTTCTAGGCTTTTTGTTTGGGCCTGTTAAGTTGGAAGAGTTTCAAATGTCTTATATTCTTAATTTATCTTGTGTTGTAGTCTCACCTTCACTTTGCAAAGAGATGAGTAATAGCTTTATCAAACCCTGTTTAATTGGGTGGTTGCTGTGCTGAAAGTAACAGGTAGGCAGTCTATAACCAGCTATCATGGAATGAATTTAGCATATGGATGACTTAGGACCCTTAAGGGAGAAATGAAGAGCAAAACTCTTAGAGGAGGGGAAAGGAAATATGTATCAAAAGTGCTGACGGTCTGTATATGTGTTTTAATTAAATTATTTCCTTACTTCAGAAATGTATTATATTTCTGTATTTGTCAAAACTCCTGGAACACAGTTGCCCTCCAGGAAGTGGGGGTCTGAACTCAAGCCAGTAATAACATGTTAGTTGCAGGATTGCTAAACAGAACATACCAGGAAGTGAAATCTATAATAAAAGCATAATATGCTAATTAGACTGAACAGCTGAATGACCTTCTGGATGAAGCCAGGGCTGCGAGGGGAGCCTGTGCTGGCAGCCACAGGAAATAAGGCCTACTCTTGCACGAATTTCATGCATCAGGCCTCTAGTAAGGGAATAATAGGGTGGGTACTGTTGGAGAGCTTGAGTGGTTTGGGCCAATGGAGATTATTATTATAGTGCAAATGTCTATGCTTCCCACTGTTTCCCCACCCCAGCAATTCTTTCTTTTAATTGCTCCTAAAGTACGTATTCATTTTAATTCATAACTATTGAGTTGATGACCAAGTGCCCGTTGTTAAAACAAATTTTAAAGAAACACATTTATAGTAAACAGTTCCCTTCAAGGATCATGAGATAGTTATAACAGTACCTTTGCATTTGCTGTGTCCTCTGCTTTTGGGGTCTTTTCTCTCAGTTTTTCATATTGCCTGGCTCCTTATCCTTCAAGATCTAACTGTAAGAAGAATTTCTCATCTTTGAGAAATTAAGAGGCCTTCCAGGATCATTCTCCTAAAGTTTCTCTTGTGACATCTTATTTCCTTCATAACATCACATTCTCTATTTTAAGTACTTCTTTATTTGTTGTCTGTTTCTTCCACTGGAATACAACTTCCTCGAGGGCCCCTTACTGACTATTTTGTTCTGCGCTATATTCCCAGTGTCTAGCCACATTAGTTGTATTCTAAATGAATGCAATTATGAGTAATAATTTAATTGAAGGAATGGGGAAGGACATCCTAGGCCGATATAAACTCAGAAAAGGATTTGCTGTTGCAAGAGGATTGGTAACTTCAGACTGCTCAAGTGTATTGAAAGTAGAAAAGGTTATAAAAGTATATTTGGAAATGTGAAGCTCACTGAATTTATAACAAAGCGAGTTAGAGTCTATTTGTCCATATGAGAGAGCCGAGAGGTGTGTCTTTAAGCAGGATGCGGCACGGTCAGGAAGGCAATGGTCGCCTCTTTGGTGGATGGTTCAGATGGTGGAGATGGAAAGCAGAGTTCCTTCCATTAGAAGACTGTTGCTGTAATGACATGTGAAAGCTGAAATAAAACCCTGATGCTTTGGATGCGGAAAAGAAGTACATCAGAAGTTAACTGGGTGTAGGAGAAAAGAGAGATGAGGGATGGCTCTGAAATGCCTGACTCAGGTGTGTAAGTGTTGGATGGCAGGTAGCTCCATTAACATTAAGAATCAAGGGACCGCAAGTATTTCTGAGGGGGTTAATTTTGGGTGGTTAATTCAATGAATATGCCTCATAAGCAGTTAGGAATACGAGTTCTGATTTCCAATAGGTCAGCATTGATGGTAGGAACCATAAACTCATGTATAGCAATTGAAGCCTGAAAGTTTAATGAAGAAAAGGATTTATCCATTGATTTTAAACTTCAGGGGTCTTAAACTCCTTTGAGATCTGAAGAAAACAATGGCCTCCTCAGGTGCCACATTCAAATTTGTGTGTACATAAATAATTTCAGGGGGTTTCTCGCCTCTGGAGCCTGTTATTGAGCTGTCAGGCCTGTAATGGAATTTAGTTAAGAACTTCTGATTTAAGGTATTTGAACTAGGAGGAGACTTTAAGAAGAAAGGTGCCTCTGAAGCCAAGCCAAGGGTGGGGTGGTGCCAGAGGGAGAATTTTGAGAATTGGGGGTTCCCAGTTATGCCCTGCAGTGGTAGAGTAGGAAGGAGTTTCAACTGTGACTTTGGATTAAGCAAAGAGCCATTCATTGGTAACGTTTTATGTCATGCAGAGGCCAAAGACAGATTGCGATGATACAGTGCATGAATCTGAGTTAAGAAAACAATCAATACATGGTAAACAGTGTGCAGAAATCTTGATAAATAGTCCTGATATGTGGATATAGCTCCTTTTAAGGATCTAGTCACTGAAAGGAAAATTCTGTTATTTTGATGACTTGTTGTGATACGGTGTTTCAGCCCAGTGGTTCTTAACCAGGTGCCCATGAGAAACAACTTGGAAATGTTTTAAAAATCAGGGCCCTATAAACCTTAGTTAATCAATACTTTGGGAGTTGAGCCTCTTTCTAGTTTTTTGTTTGTTTCAACTTCTTGTTAAGAATCAATGTTCCAATCAGAATACTTCCTTATCACTGTTGTTACTAGTATGTGTTCTTTTAGTTGTATGTTATTATTTAATTACTCAGTTTTCTATTGTGTTACTTTTAAATCATTGTCCTTTAGTCTTTCTCATAGAACTTAGTTTCCATTATAAAAAAAATTATGGCTTTCTTCTGATCTTTAGCCAAGTTCTCCATTTTTATCATTTTAAAATCTGACCAGTTCTGCGTAAAACCAGAAATTCTTAATCGTGCTTATATATGAAAGTGTATTTATCCTGTAATCCTGTTTGCTTTTATTTATTTTACATTTTTTACCAAATAGTAAGAACTTAACTAGAATAGTTTGAACTCTATACAGTATTTTTCCAAGGAGCTAATTTCATAATCTTACATTCCTTTTCTTTTTAAAAAATATGTTTTACTGATTTTAGAGAAAGAGGAAGGAAGAAGGATAGAGATAGAAACATTGATTGGCTGCTTCCTGCACTCTCCCCGCCCCACTGAGGATGGAGCTTGCAACTTGGGCATTTGTCCCGATGGGGGAATTGAACCAGTGACTTCTTTGTTCATAGGTCGCTGTCAACCACTGAGCCACACCAGTCAGGCTTACCTTCCTTTTCTTAACCTGGCAACCATAAATGGCATACGACTCTAACAGCTTGTCTACATTAACGAGGGCATTTTATATGAACGGTAAGCCTATAAAAGCAGTTGAAAGGAAACTGGCAAAATAGGAAATTTCACATGTTATGTTTTCACCTTGCAGTGCTTTCTCTTAAGTTTTTGATGAGCTGTCAGCAGTTCAAGTTTGAACCCTGCATTCAAATAATAATATTCAAATAATAATATATATATATTATTTTCAGAGAGGAAGGGGGAGAGAGAGAGAGAGAGAGAGAAACATCAATGATGAGAGAGAATCATTGATAGGCTGCCTCTTGCATGCCCCCTACTGGGGATCCCGCCTGCAACCTGGTTATGTGCCATTGACTGGAATCAAACCCGAGATGCTTCAGTTCCAGACGGATGCTCTATCCACTGAGCCAAACCAACTAGGACTCCTGCATTCATACTCTTGAAATAAAAATCAGAATGCAGAGAAGTTTGAGCTTTATGCATGCCAACCCTGACACTAACCAGAAGCTGAGAGAGAGTTTATTCGGTTTGTGAGCTATCTAGTGAATTAATATTTATACTTGGAAAGAAAATAATCTTTACAAAATGATGCTGTTTGTTTGCATCAGCGTAATGGCTAAATTAGTTTCACAAATTGTGGTTATTTATCAGTAACTTGGGATAAATACCAAGATTCTCTCGAAAAAGATAAACGTCCTAGTTTTCTAAATATCACCCATAATATGGGAAAATAGAGGTATATGTAAGACCTGTGGAGAACTGAACATGATAAATTTACACTTTAAGTGAAAAGAATACGATGGACAGTTTTGTTGCAATTTAATAATCCAAGCCAACAACTTTTTTGTTTGTTTGTTTGAATGATTTTGTTCTGGAGATTTTTTTTTTTAATTCACTGTTAAGTTTAGTTATTTTTAAAATACCAATTTCATTTACCAGATACATCAAAATTGTATTCTTTACTTTTACCCCTTGTTTTAGATGTGAAAGAACATGATCTGCTTTTGTACTCCAAAGCTTAAGGATCACAGTGGATAACTGGAAATCCTTTTTATTTTTGAACATTTCTCTAACCATGGAAGAATGAGGGAAGGAGAATAATAATAGTAACAATGAGAATAGTTAAATTTGAATGCATATTACCATGTTCAAGTACTATGCTATGGGCTTTGAAATTTCAGTGTTTACAACACTGTGACGGGTAATGTTATCTGTCTTATTTTGCTGGTGAGGACATTGAGGCACAGAGGCATTAAGTAACTTACCCAAGGTAGAGTCTGGATTTAACCCAAGTAATCTGCCCCAGAGTCTGAGCTCTTAAGTGTGTGTGTGTGTGTGTGTGTGTGTGTGTGTGTGTGTGCATGTGTGCATTGCATAGATGCTGCTTCTTAATAATCTAAAATGGTTAAGCTCTTACATTGTATTGAATGTGTTTAGTGCCTTGGGAACTATGCCAGGGCTATGGTACAGAAATAAGTAAGATTTGGTCATACATCTGGAAAGCTTACTGTCAACCAAGGAAACATATATAAATAGAAACATTCACTAGATGATGGGAAAATGCAGTGATAGTGGTATGCATAGCAACATGGTAATGGGACTCCGAGTAGGGATACTCTGTCTTGGTCTTGGGGATCAGATGTCTTGGGAATCAGTCCCTTTGACTTCTTATTTTACCCATCGTGGTTTTAATTACCTTCTATTATACTGGGGTTTCCAAATTTTTACCTCCAATCTAGACCTAGATTTATCCTGAGCTATGAACTCTGAATCCGATTTTTCTTGAATGTCTCACAATTTCCTTCAGTTCATCGTGTCTAAAACAGAATCTGTACCCCTCCTCCATTTCCATCTCCCTGCAAACCTCTCCCGCCAGTGTTTCTATTCCAGTCAGTAGTATCTGGGGCCACAAACCTAGAGTCATGCTCCATCTCCCTCTTCCTTGAGTCAGTCTCAAAGCTCTGTTCACTCTGTCTCCAGAAAATGTCTCTCTTCCCTCTGCTTCTCTCCCTTTTCCTTCACCCTGTCATCAGCCTACTATAGTCATCTCTCCCCGGGACTGCTGCACTATAGACCCTGACTGAGTTTTCTGCCCATTCTTATCTACTAGCTCATTCTCCTGTTACAAAAGAGGTGCTGATATTTTTAAAAAACAAATATGTCATCTTTTATTTTTCTTTTAGTTCACCGTGCTCTTGGAATAAATATGAAAAGTTTTAACATGGTCTAGAAGTTATGATTCGACCCCTCCCTGCATTTCCATCTGATCTTATGCCAATTTGCCATTTGCTCTTTTCACCCTAGCCATGCTGGCCCTTCTGCAGGTTTGAACAGTTTATACTTTTAACTCACCTCAGAGCTGAGAACATCCAATATTCCTTCTGCCAGGTCTTGTTTACTGCTGGATCCCCATCCCCTAGCATGCTACAAATGCTTAGATTTCCATTTCATTGTTATAGAATTGATTGGATGAGGGTGATGCTGAGCTATAGAACAAGTGGGAGTTAGCCAGGTGTACAAGGGGGATAGATCATTTTTAGCAAAAGGAATAGCATAAGCAGGCAAAATACTAATACTTCTTTACATGTAACAGCCTTTATAAATCAGTAAGAACTCTCAGAAGGGAAATGAACAAAGGATATGAGACAGTTAACATAATAAATAGTAGTTAGTAATATTTGAAAAGTTCAACCTCTTTCGCATTCAAATAAATTAATTTAATATTGCTGATTTTTATATCTCAGGTTGTCAAAGATTTTTACAAAGTCCTTTGTTGACTAGATACGACAGCATATACATATGACCCAATCTTATTTAATATGCACAGATAAATATATGGATTTAGCAGCCTCAAAACATGTGTCAATATAAACATAGAAAAAAATTAGTAGTTATCACTGTGGTAGTATTATGGGTGACTTTTTTTGAGTGTTTCTTATGTAATTAAAAAATGACATGCTGTCTTCTTTAAAAGCCATACATCAAGACATTAATTTGAAATACTAAATCTGTCCAAATTTTGGGAATCGATATGCTTGATATTTGAATCCCCAAATTGTATTCAATACAATATAATTTTTCCTTGTTATCTGTAATTAGACATTGGTTCAGATTAATTTTAAAAATAGATACTTGCTGATGACTGTCAGAGTTATTCTTGTTAATTAACTTCCATTAACATTTTTTGTAGTTTTTTTAATATGGAATTTTAAAAAGTGTAACACTTTATTTTGATGCAAGTTATTCACATGCATACTAGTCTTCAGAATTGGTATTTAGAGTGAGTCAGAGATACAGTATTTGCAGACATGTAGTGAACATAGTTTAACTTTCTGTTTAACACATTTTTTGCGGGAAATGAGTAAAATCGGATCCACCAGGGAGACTGTCAATGGACATGAGGAAACATACATTGGAACCTGTAGTTGGAACCGGCAAAACTAAAAATGTTTTATGTCGTTGTTGTGTGTGCGCCGCTCATAAACTACGCAGTGAAATGCGGTATATGTGCAAGTTTTGTAGTGTACCCCTGCACAAAGAAAAGTGTTTCAAACGCTACCACACAGTGAAGCATGCGATTTGGCAGGAAAATGCCCACTTGCAAAGTGTTAATGTAATGTGATGAAAATTTTTGTACATCAAATACTTTTGCTCTTATTTAAGCATTCGTTAAATGTTTTATATTATACTACAGGTGCGGTGCACGAAATTCGTGCATGGGTAGGGTCCCTAGGCCTGGCCAGAGATCAGAGCCGATTGGGGCCTTCTGGCTGCTGGCAATGGCCTTCCTTCATTCTGAGCTGCCCCTGGTGGTCAGCGCATATCATAGTGAGCAATCGAACTCCCATGGGGAAACTTTGCATATTAGCCTTTTATATATATATATATATATATATATATATATATATATATATATATATATATATATATATAGATGTTGGTATAATATATCCAGCTTTTCTTGGGGAGATAAGGGATTTTGTGACCAAGCATATTATTAATGACTTTTTTTTCAAGTGGTTAGAAAATAAAAATGCTAACCCCGAGGACTGGTTCCTGAAGTATAAGCCCTTGGGTCATGCGTGAAAACATGTCCTCATGACAGAATGTTACCCTGCCAAACAAGTGAAAGGCTTTGCAATTTTGTTCACTGTCTGCTGTCACCCCTTAGTGTAGCTAACCTTCTTCCTTTACTGCCCCTTTAAATACAAATACATGTTTAAGGTAAGTGGGAAGTTCAGAATTGGGATATTAATTTAAACTAACATAGTAGCTCCAGAATTAAAATATAATTTCTAAATTTTCTCTAAATGTGTCTTCATCTAAACTGTTAGAATGGGGAATTTTAGAATTATATGGTATTTTAGAAACTATTTAGTCTCATCTCCCACCTAATGAAGACTCATTCTATACCCTTCCTGTTGGTTAATCATGTAGCCCACCCTCTGCCCCTTTCTTTTCTTTCCTTCTCTCTCTCTCTCACACTTACCTTCTTAAAAGACCAGATTGTAACTATTTTAGACTTGTGGGTCATTTGGTCATTGTCAGAACTGCCCAACGGTGCATGGTCATTATGTAACAACATGAGCATGGTTCCAATAAAACCTCTTTTCTAGAACAAGTGCTAGCCCTTTGGCTATAGTTTGCTGACTCCTGCCTGACCTATTAAGACCTAAGTTTTCTCTGTCTGGCAATGTGATTGTTCTCAAGTTTTGTACCAATTCATTAAATACTATTTGGTTACAATATTCAACTATGCGAATCTATCAAACAGTAATAGCTGCCATTTAATAAACATAGTGTGTATACTGTGTGCTTGACTAGATAATTAAATTGAATCCTTAGAAGCACCCTGGGAGGTACAGTGATATTATTACCAATTTCCAGAAAAGTAAGGTATATGCTGTACGGTTAAACAGGTGTAAAATAAACACCCTCTTTCTCAAAGGCAAATGTTTTATTTTTTCCATCTTGGTCACAGGCTTGTGTTGGGAGACTGTCAAGTATAGCAGTTGGTTGGAATCACCATACAAACTGTTTTCTAATCTGCTATTTTGGTAGCTTTACAAAGAAGAGTTGGTTTAAATGCCAAGTCTTACTTTTAGAAAACAATGATCCCTAGGGGAACAAGTGTGTTCATGTTGTGTTTGCAAATTAGTCTATATCCAGCCTTCCCCTCTGCCATTTCTTAAATCATGGATGGCAATTTTGTGGTTAAACCTTTTAGGCCCCTCCCTCAATATCTTCATAAGCAACTTGGATACACTTAAAGTAGCTAGAATCTACTTTTTTGTATACTAAGATTTCTGTAGGGTTGTTTGTTTTGCTTTGTTGTAATTTTTGTTTTGTTTTCATTGTGGTGTTTATTATGGCCTTTCAGTTTAAGTATCTTTTCTGGTGTGGAATTTAAAATGTAGTAGTCTTAGGTGCAACTTATCTTAAAAGCCAGGAGGTGGCAGTGTTTTCCAGGTGCTACTTTAAGGTTTCAGGTGCTGAAGGAATGTTTTTAAATACCACTAGAAAGTCAGAGGACTTAAAGAACAGTGTATTCTTGTCTGTGAAATCATGGATCGAAGAAGTTGCTTCAGCTCTACAGTGCATTTTAATGAAAGCTAGAAATAGAACATTTCCTGAAGTTAGGACAGCTGCAATTTTGAATGTTGCTTCTTATTTAAAGGATATATTTGAACTCATACTAGGTATTTACTTCAGAAACAGGAAAAAACACTGATTAAACCATGTCTTCATATCAGACCTTGGGCAGTGGAAAAGTAACTGATAATTATATTTAAATAAAATTAAGTTTATTTTTCTTATAGCAAATCTAATAAATATTTGTTGTTTTTAAAAAGAAAAACCTAGACTACAAAACGAGAAGAAAAAAGTTTTAAAATCACTCATATGCCAACTCTCTGAATACAATAATTGTTAATGTTTTGGCTGTTTAATTATCTAAGTATATATTTATGATGAACTATGTATGGGACCTCGTCTTTAGAATTTAAGTTGCTGCAGTATAAAAATAGTCATCTGTTTGAATTTCAAGGCTTCTTTGCGTTTACAAAGGTTTGCTTTATCCCTTTTATCTTGACTTATTTTTACCTTACATATTGTCCTTGAATTTTCTCCTCAGTTTACTAATTTAATACTCAGAGAAGTAGATCTGAGTGAATTTGTTTTAGCCTATTTGATGTAAAAAAAATAAAAATATTTTGTGAAGCAGTAAATTTGACAGTTTCTTTATATGTAATTTCTCCTTAAATAGTGTTGTTTGTAGCTTATTCTCATGGAATGTGTGTCAATTAGGATTAGGTTTGGCTTCATACATCAGAAATCCAGTATGAGGGTCTTAGCAGAAATAGATTTTTTCTCATATTCATGACATCTGGAATTAGGAGGTACAGGGATAATAAGGAGTTTGATCACCCAGCGTCTCAGGATCCCAGATGGCCCCTTGAGCTCCAGCTCTCACATCCAGACCCCAGGCAGCAAGCATGAAGAAGGGCAGGAAGGCAAAGTGGTTTTTTGCTGCCTTAGACCAGTCCCCCTAAGCACACTTTCCAAAAGACACAAAACTATTTCATTTTACATTTTATTGACAGTCACCGAGTCATGTGACGTTTGGCTGTACCTGTTGCCTGGGAGCCTGACATGTGCAGTATTTCATTTCTGCCACAGTGTATGTGGCTAGACAGCTGGGTTCTGTTCCTTGTGAAGGAAGGATGGAGTGGATGTGGGGTGAGCAACTTGGAGCCTCTTGCTCACAGTTAAATATAATTATGAGAAGTGATGCTAAGAAACCTCTGTTCCGCCAATTGATTTGAACTCATTTTATTTATAATCACTTTTGGTTTTGTGGTATTATTTCCAAGATACATGTGCTAAATACTTTTTATACATTTTATATAATACCCTAATACTGTCTCATAGGCATCATCCATTATTACATGTCACATCTGAGAAAACCAAGACACAGAGAGGTTGCATAACTTGCCCACGTTCTCATAACTGGTCATTGATTATTCAGACATTGAGCCTGCTGCTTAAGATCAGTATTGATAATTGCCTCTGTCCTCTGCTTATTAATCTACCTATATATCTATTTTTTAAATATTTTTTATTGATTTTTTTTTTTACAAAGAGGAAGGGAGAGGGATAGAGAGTTAGAAACATCAATCAGCTGCCTCCTGCACACCTCCCACTAGGGATGTGCCCGCAACCAAGGTACATGCTCTTGACCGGAATCAAACCTGGGACCCTTCAGTCCACAGGCCGACGCTCTATCCGCTGAGCCAAACCGGTTAGGGCAACCTATATATCTATTAATAAGGGCCACTACCACCCCTGCCCCACACCTTATACATACAAATCATTTGAGGTTGCTTTAACATACACAAAGAACAGATAGACGAGAAAATAGGCGTATTGTAAGGAACCTGAGAGTGAGGAAGTACAGTGCAGTAGAGAAACAATTGATGCACAGAATTGCATGCAGTTTGGTCCTGTGGAGGTGCCGGAAGTCTTGGTCTGACTTGTTGCTGGGCTCTAGTATAGCGGAAGGCAGAAAAACAAAATTGAATTTTCTTTATTTGGACACTTGGCATCTTCATTGTTTTAGTCACATCATAATTTATATCTGTTGCTATTTTCTGATTTTCTCTTTGTAAATTAGGTAAGATGAATTATCATTACTTATTTATTTAAGATGTGGAAACCCAGTCAAAGAAAATTTTTTTAGTTGCAATATGGGTCTTATGCATAATACAAACTAAGGCTCATTTTGTTTGTTTATGGAAATGCTCCTGTTAGTTTTAAAAAGATATGTATTTTGGAAGATTGTGATCTCAATAAAAATGGTGTTGTGCTAACTACTTGTTAGAGCTTCTTCCTGCACCACACACACACACACACACACACACACACACACACACGTGCGTGCACACACACGTCTGTGAGCTCCTTGAGGACAAAAGAGTTGGCCTCCTACACTTTTTTTTTCTAGTATCCTCAATGTATAGGTGTTCAGTAGGTGAATAATGAATGAATGACTGGTAAATGAGAAATAAATGTTAAAAATAATGTTTTTGCTTCTTTAAACTCAGTTAAGTCATTTACTCAAAATAAGTGAAAAATAGGTCAGAGTTTTTATAAACCTAGCAAATGTGAGATGGGTTATAGTGCCATTAATGATTAGACATTGGAACCACAAAGTGCAGCCCTTGAACTTGATGTGTTTGGAGAATTGCCATAACTGTGATACACCTGGAACATAGTGGTGTATAGGCAAGTAGCAGGAGGTAACTTGGGCAGCCTCCTGGCGTGTGAAAGTTACTTATTAAATTTCAGGAATGAAAGTTAGATTTTAATGATGTTATCTTTTAAAAATGGCATTTTTAATTGGGAAAATAAGGGACATGATTTGATTTGAGTAACATTTAAAAATAAATAGTATAGATTTATTTTTTGTATTTTAGTTTTCAAGTTTATTTGTGAAAAATTCAGAAAACATTAAAGTTTAATTACTTTATTTTATTTTGTTTCTCAGGATGTGATCTTCGTGGTGGGAAGCTAAGTTTTTAAACTACCCCAATGGATGCAGACAGTGATGTTGCATTGGACATTCTAATTACAAATGTAGTCTGTGTTTTTAGAACAAGATGCCATTTGAACTTAAGGAAGATTGCTTTGGAGGGAGCAAATGTAATTTATAAGCGTGATGTTGGAGTAAGTATCTGAATTTTGGTATGTATGCTAATTGAATAGTGCTAGGAATGATGTACTAAAATGTATTTATTCTATAGAGCAGCGGTTGCCAACTGGTGGTCTACAGACCACTGGCAGTCCTTGAGGTCCGAAAGATTGGTGACCGCTGCTATAGATAATTTAGGAGCATCTTACCATGTGCTAGTTGTGCTGGATACAATTGTGAGCCCTGTAGAAGTGGCCCCTTTTCTCATGAAGTAGCAGCTTTTGGAGATAGTTATCTCCAAGTCTTATCAAAGAACTCATTGGCTACTAGACATTTTATACTGTTCTCTCAATTTCTTTTGACTGAAGACCACTTTTATACTTTGTATGTATATTTATTTAAATACTAGAGGCCTGGTGCACAATTCGTAAACTGGTGAGGTCCCTCGGCCTGGCCTCTGACCTCTCATAATCCGGGACCCCTTGGGGAATGTCGGAGAGCCAGTTTTAGCCCAATCCCCAGAGGCCAGGCCAAAGGACCCCACCGGTACAGGAATCCGTATGCATATAAGATCTTTGGTTAGCCCTGACTGGTTTGGCTCAGTGGATAGAGCATCGGCCTGCGGACTGAAGGGTCCCAGGTTCTATTCCGGTCAGGGCATGTGCCTTGGTTGCAGGCACATCCCCAGTAGGGGATGTGCAGGAGACAGCTGATTTATGTTTCTCTCTCATCAATGTTTCAAACTCTATCACTCTCCCTTCCTCTCTGTAAAAAATCAATAAAATTTATATTAAAAAAAAAGATCTTTGGTTAATCTCTTCCCACCCTTCTCCCTCCCCCCTTCCCTCTGAGATTCGTCAGTTTGTCCCATGTTTTCATGCCTGTAATTTCTGCTCCTCTTTTGAGTGTGTGCCCTCTGGGGATCAGTGCAGGTCAACCGGCCGATCACTTAGGCTTTTATATATATAGATAATTATGTTTGAATGGTGTCCTAGGATAGAGAAAGTCAGATTGTAAATTTTGTAGCATGTTGTCATAACCCTCTTTAATTAGCCAAGATAGTTGGTATTCTTTCAGTAGCAAATTGCTGAAAATATGGTTCATATCCTACCCTGTTCATTCTAAATTGTAATTTTTGTAAAACCTATAATACTGAAAATAAAATCTGTTAACTTGCTTTTTTAACCTTAGTGTTTTGAGGTTAATATTATACATGACAGTGGGTGTTCCTTTGGCTTTTATAAACCAAAGATTGATGAGATTATATATATCATATATATATATATATTTTTTTAAATGAAAATTAAGAATGTATCTGAAGGCTTTATTTAAGCTCTAAAAATTAGATGCCAGTATACTTAGGAAAAGTATTATTAGTTCTTAGTGCTAGAAACTAAGTGAAGATGAATTAAAATTTTTAGTGTCCTGCAATTAAAGATTTTCAAGGTCAATAATGCCATCTTCATTAAAAAAAAAAAAAGGAGTAAATATGTTTGCTAAAAAGTTTAGACAGGAAATGGCCTAATGCTGCTTTGAAACTTTTAATATACCATATGGCAGGGAAGTCATTTTTCCTAGGAACGTTAACTGAAAAGGCTGAGTTGATGGACAAGCTGGTGGAAGACAAACATAGAATAAACTCCGTCTAGTGTTTCTCAGCCACTTGTGTTTGAAATTTTATAATTATTTTAGCTCAGATTTTATTTCGTGTCTTTGTTAATTTTTGTCTTCCCAGATTTAATAGCTTTCTAGTTTGATAATATGGCATATAACAGAGAAAGGGAAGACCTCAGACTGTAACAAGAGTTTTAAGGAGAAATACCTGATTCATTTATGTGCTACATTATTCAGTAAACATTTATCTCTTACACATAATGGGCATATGATAAATACTTCCATAAATGAAAAGTTTCAGTGAAAATTTAAATTCATATATTATCTTGGATCTTAGCTCTTGACTTATTTATACTCACTTTGTAAATAATTTTATTCAAACCCATAGCTTTAAATGCCTTTCATATCTAAAATTATATCTCTAGCTCCAACTTTTCCCCTGCATTCAAAATTTGCATATAGAACTAGAATATGTAATAGGCATTTTAATTGTAAGACAATGTCAAGTAGTGATGGATACCATGAAGCTGAATAAAACAGGGTTAGCATTTACAGGGCAATAAAGGGATGAGTGTTTTGGTGGAAGAGTCAGGGAAGGCCTCTCTATGGAGGTGACATCTGGTGAGAAACTTGAACGAAATGAAAATATGAAGGAAAAATATTCCATTTGAAAATAACAGCTTCTGCAAGCTCATGAGATGTGAACAAACTTCCCATATTTGACGATCCATGCAAATTATAAATTGTAGTTATGTGTCTGGAGTAGAATGAGAGAAGAAACGTTTACATACTTTGTAGTTCATTGGTTTTAAGTATTAGTGAGGGATTTATACAGTCCGTGTATTTTTAAATTAAGTATCCTTTTGGATTAATACATTCTTTTTTTTAAAAAAAATATATTTTATTGATTTTTTACTGAGAGGAAGGAAGAGAGATAGAGAGCTAGAAACATTGATGAGAGAGAAACATGGATCAGCTGCCTCCTGCACAACCCCTGCTGGGGATGTGCCAGCAACCAAGGTACATGCCCTTGACCGGAATCGAACCTGGGGCCCTTGAGTCCGCAGGCCGACGCTCTTATCCACAGAACCAAACCGGTCAGGGCTGGATTAATACATTCTTTTGTTCAGTATGGTACTTGATTTCAGAATGTGTGGATGATGCAGGGAACAGTTATTTTGATCGTGGGAAAGCTTGGAATAGTATTTAAACATTAAACTAGCCGCATAGAGCAGAAGCATACAGAATGGGGCAAAAGAATGTTTATAGTTGTTTAGATGAAAAATTATGCAATAATTATTAAGAATAACTCTTTTGCATACTCAGAACTGTAAGCCTACTTTGTTCCACTCTGTAAATGAAAATTAATCCTTATTATGTACTTTTTTTCCAGAAAGTATTAATGAAACTTAGAAAACCTAGAATTACAGCTACAATTTGGTCCTCAGGAAAAATTATTTGCACTGGAGCAACAAGGTAAATTTTACTTGGGTTTTTAATTTTTTAACCTCCCCTGCATGGAAGGAATATTTATAGACTTAGAAACAAAGTCATATGCACAATTTGTTATGTTCCTCAGTATAAAATTGATTTCCTATATAACAATCTTTTTTCCCCTCTAAAACCATAGTGAAGAAGAAGCTAAATTTGGTGCCAGACGTCTAGCCCGCAGTCTGCAGAAACTAGGTTTTCAGGTAATGTTTTCACAATGTATCCAAACTGCAAATATGCAAGGGTTTATTACTGTGAGGTTAAAGCTTTGAATTTAGTACACTAAAGAAATCACAACAAAATACTCCCATGATTGGCCTTTTTTAAAGGTTTTTTGGTATTCTTCAATATAAAAAGTTAATAGCAAAATTTGTCCATGTGGATGTTTTTAAAGGATCCTGGCTTTTTTTCAGATTCTTCTTATAGAGAGACATGGCTTGTTTTCTTACAAGTTAACTACCTTTTTTCTCTCTCTTTTTTTTTTTTTTTTTTTTTTTTTTTTTTTTTTTTTTTTTTTTTTTTTTTTTTTTTTTTTTTTTTTTTTTTGCATCCATAAGAAGTTTATTGTCTTTAAGACACTATGCAATGTGTAGACTCTTCTTCCAGAGGAGGGTTATTCAGAGACAGGGAACCATCCTCCATATGAATTGCTCATTTGTCGTTTCCATAGGTGGCTGGATTCTTCCTCCTGGATTTCTCAAACTCCTCGGTTCTCCATGTGTAGACAAAATAAAATGCTATAAATGCCCGCCCTCCACAGTTGCAAGGATCCACTGGCCTCTGTCCGCCACTTCTTAACTACCTTTTTAACTCTTTAAGTTTTTTTCACCTTTAACAATGCCCCGCCTCTCCCTCCCTCCAAAACAAACCACCACCAAAACCCCACATATTTCTGATCCTTTCAAGAGTATTGTGTGTGTGTGTATATATATATCAGGATGAGCTGAGAGCTGCAGGACCCTGTTGACATGTACACACTGGTTGGCAGGCTCTCACACTTATACAGTGATCATCACTGGCAGGGTAACCTCATCAAATGTAATTTTGTAGAGGCATAAATTTGAGTAAAATTAATACATATTTTACACTTGCTAAGTCCCTTGCATATAATGAGTAAATGTAAGACAAAGATGAGTCCCTGAAGAGATGAGCCTAGGCTCTTGAATTTGGGTGGGAAATGATGGGAAGCTGAGTTTCCCTCTGATGACTTCAGTCTCCTCGGAGGTAGAAGGTGAGAGGAAAGCACTGTGAGCTGGTGGGTGTGTGCTTGAAGAGAGGTGGTATAGAGAAAAAATGGTGGGGCACTTGGCACAATTTTATGGCTTTCTGCAGCTATCTTGTGCAGGTACTGATTTGGAGGATGGGTATTTATCCAGAATTGTGGTTTTACTGTGAACATTTGAAAAGATAAGATAAAACCAGTCAAGGAGTTGCTGAAGTTATTAATTTGAGAGGACATTATTTTTAGCCTTAGAGCTTCTTATCTTAGCATAAAATTAGAAATGTTGAGAGTAATCCCAATAAATTAAAAGCACAATTTTATCCTTTTATCCCTTACTCTGTCCCCCTAAAGAAAACAAACATCTAAGCTCACAGAAAGATCATTTTACCTTACTGCATATAAGAAAAAGTCTGATCTTGGGAGTTTAGTGTACTAGTATACTCAACTATTCATTGAGTTTTAAAGTAACAGCTTTTCCATTTAAACTCTTGAGAGGACTATGCTTTGATTTTTTTTTCTATTTGCTCTCCTATCCCAGTACGCTGAATATCCCACTTCAAATATATATATATATATATATATAAACTAAACTAACCATGAAATTCAATCATGCAAATATCTCAGGTTTTATTTTCTTATTAAAGTTTTTGAGTTGTTTTTCTTTAATTTGATGAATCACGGATAGCTTAAAATACTGGGTCCATGCTTAAGATATTTGTTTTATTTGCTTTTTAAAGATTGAAATTTATTTATTAAGGATTTCTCTGATGAGCAGATTTTTTTGTTTCAAAATAATTCACTGAGTTTTATTTCTCTCCTAAAGGTAATATTTACAGATTTTAAGGTTGTTAATGTTTTAGCAGTGTGTAACATGCCATTTGAAATCCGTTTGCCAGAATTCACGAAGAACAATAGACCTCATGCCAGGTAGGTCTTTGAGGAATCAAAGTAACTTAACCAAATTTGAAATTACTTGTCAGGCTATAAATACTTATATTGTGGCTTTCTTTGTGTAGTTATGAACCTGAACTTCATCCTGCTGTGTGCTATCGGATAAAATCTCTACGAGCTACATTACAGATATTTTCAACAGGAAGTATCACAGTAACAGGTATTTTATGATATTGAAACCAAACTTGTCAATTCTGTATTGAATGAAATAGGAGGGGCCCATACCAAAATAGAAATAATGTGCATTTTGCCCCCTTTAGTCACTCTTTCCCTTCAAGGGGAACCAGTCTTCTGACTTTAACACGGTAGGTCGGCTTTACCTGCCTCACGTACTGGTTTAGAGTCGTAGGACTTTGCTTCTGTCTTCTTTCGCTCACTGTTATCGCCGTGGGGTTCACCCTTCGTGTAGGGGTAGAGCACTCATTCATTCTCATTGCTGTGCAGTGTCCACTGTATAAGTACACTGTCCACAGGCATTTGGATAGTTTCCAGTTTTGAGCTATTAAAAATATTCTAGTATATTTTTTCATAATATTATTTTTAAACTTACAATATCTTGCATTTAAAATGCTTAAGAGAATCGAATTTTATGAACTTTATAAAGGTTTTACACAAGCAAATATATAAAAATAATTGGTGCCTATTTGTTAGATACCTTTTGAGTCAATTATTTGGAAGGGTGGTTTGCCAACACTAGGCCTAGATGTCAAAGGGTAGCGTTAGCTCTGCAGGATGATTTGTGAAGGTACTGTGGTTATAAATTGTACAGAGACATTACTTGGGAATCAGACCCAACTTGTTGGCACATTTGTGTTAAGGGAAATTTCTTTAATGTCCTTGAGATTTTCTTTTTATTCCCTCAGTCCTTAAAGGAGAATAAAAATTATTAACACTTTTAAACACTCAATAAGTAAGTTTTAGTTTTGACTCATCCCACGGGTTTTCACACCTACTTCTGAAACTTTTCAAGCTTATTGCCAGGCCTGTGCCTGAATGAAAAGTGCAGTGGTGAGGAACACATCTATTTGTCCCCTTCTTTCAGCTGTCACTTCTGTACTTTGGAACCCAGACTTCTGAGGGGCTTTCTTTAGATAAGCCTTTCTTTAGATAAGACTTTACTAAATATAGAATAAAATGATGCATATGTAAAATCTGCCTTTTATTCAGTTAATAGATATTTAAACAGCACAATAACAAACTGAAGAGAACTGACCTGGTTAATTAAGATGCATTATATATATTTACATCTGTAATTTTTTATGAAATTCTATAACAATTCAGTGAACACATACTCAGTGGTTCCCACGGACAAAGCTATACTATGTGTAGGGGTAAACTGAGTCAGGAAGGCACTGGGCCAGTGTAAGACGTGTGTAACTGAGTCACGAAGAGAGTGGGTTAGATTGTCAGAGTATACAGCAAGTTCATGTGTATGTTTTTTAGGATCCTTCAAAGGTGGTAAGTATAGTTAGTGAAACCATTTTTATTCACAATGTTAAGAAAATACTTTTTTATTATCCACTTTCGTGTTTCTTTTGAGCTATTTAAATGAAAGATAACATTTTTAAAAAATTACCCCAGCATCACCTCATTCCCTTGTGCTTTCTTTGTGTTCTATTGCCGGGGAAGCTGCAAGGGTGAGATGGCCAGATTGGTAGTAAGCACGTTGCTGCCAAGGAGCAGTAAACCTGTGGGCATTGTAGACCAGGTGGCTTATAACAGCCTCCGCATCCCAGCACCTGGAAAGCAGCTTTGCTTTACTCTGCTGGGCTTCCGACTCCAGACTGCAGTCTCCAAAAGGATAATGGTTTTCTGGGCCCATTTGTCCCTTCTCCATTAATAATCCTATCATAGCACTTTCTATTCTCCTCTGTGATAGTTTGTGTGTAGTTTTTTTATATACACTCTTTTCACACTGGTGCCCTAAAACAAGATGAGTAACATGATTTTTGTTTCAGATTTCCTTTAATTGTCCAGGGAAAATTTTATTCTCTTAGTTTTCATTATGACTATGTATATAATTATGTTGGTAGATGATTTAAAACAGTAACCCCTGAACTGCTTGGGTATTTTTAATTGTGAGAACTGACCTTTTCCCAGTGCTTCCTGTGCCTCTTCTCAGCCCTTCCTTCATTGTGTTTGTTTCAGGGCCCAATGTAAAGGCTGTCGCTACTGCCGTGGAACAGATTTACCCATTTGTGTTTGAGAGCAGGAAAGAGATTTTATAATTCATCACCTAATTGGTTAGAATCCCTAACTGAGCACCTTTTAAAGCCTGCTGCACATTGGACTCAAAACAGAAGGAAACTGGACCAACAGTAATTGAGAAAATAGACTCTTTTATTCATTCACGGCTACAGTGTAAAAAGCTCCAGTCCCTTTGGATTTTATTTCATACTTTGCTGTAATATAAAAAGGAAGTTTACAAGACATGACATTGCTGCTTTTACAGAAGGACATTCTATTTATTTTCGCAGTAATTCTCATGTCCCCGTAAGCAGAGCTGTCACAGTGTGCACTACCTTAAATTGTTTTGTTGTTATTTTTTTCCAGTTTGAGCTAATGTGTTTTATTTGTGAATAGTCTTTTACATTTTTGTATGCTGAATATGGGCACCAAAGAACCTGTAAAAGTTATCTTTTTCAATTGAATATGCACAAATAAAAGTTTGGAAAAGGTCTCTTCATATCCATTCTATAACATTTATTCCCCATTTTCTATGAATAAAAATTGTATTCATAATTCTTTTTTTTTTTATCTATACAAGCTTAGACTTTTGGTAAAGTGTGTTGGTTTCTTTTTGAAGTATGTTTTGTGTGTATATATTATAAATATATATATATGAAATAGGGATTTTTTTTTTCAGATTAGAAATAAAAACATGTATATAAATTCTAGGGAACCAGAGTAGAACTTGATAGAGTAAATGTAATGTTTTATGTTACTAATTTAATATGCTAGAAAATGTTAAATCTCTTTTAAAAGTTACAAAAGAGTAGTTTTAAAAAGAGAAACTTCTTACTTACAAGATGGATATAAGAAAGAAGGTATGATGGGTTGCACCTCATATGTACCTTTGTATTCTGGAAAGACTCAACTCTAGTTGTAGGAAACTAATAATCTTAGGTTGATACTCAAGGCTATACTGTCTTGTCACATGGTGATATATTGTGCTGTTTTAATAAGAAGTCCCACTAGTTGCCTCTGCCACAGTATCATTATAATCTAGTTGAAAGCCGTTTTGCAAGACCTGTCTTTCCCTTGCTGTGTCTTATGTAAAGGAGCTAAAGAGTGACTACTAAGTATATAGGATGGCTATTCTTAAAGTAATAAATATCCCTTTGTGAAACAGTGGCTGTGTGGCTTGGCCATAGGCCCTGGAATGGTAATGCAGGATCAGGCTGCCATTGTGCTCTGCCCTTTATGTTTAGGAGTTTAGTTAAGACCTACTCCAGAATCAAATCAGTTTCTCCATAGAGACAATATTCCAACACAGCCTTCCTCTAAAACCTGAATTTCAAAAATGTTTGAAACCTTTGTGAAAAATTGCAATATCTTAACCTTTATATTCTAGTACATTTTCCTTACCGTATTATAAAATCTTGAATACTTAGTGTAAGCACTGCACTGAACAATATATATTACTTTACTAGGGGCCTGGTGCACAAAAATTTGTGCACTCGGGAGGTCCCTCAGCCCGGCCTGTGCCCTCTCGCAGTCTGGGACCCCACAGGGGATGTCCACCTGCTGGCGTGCCTGGCCAGCCTGGGTGAGGGGCTGATGGCTGTTTGCAGGCTGGCCAAGACCCCCAGTGTGGACCCTCACCCCATTGGGGTGTGGCCAGCCTGGGTGAGGGGTTGGGGGCCGTTTTCAGGCTGCCCACAGTCCCTTCAGGGTTCGAGTCCCTACTGGGGTACCTGGGCAACCTGGGTGCGGGGCTGAGGGCCGTTTTCAGCCTTTCATACTGCCCACAGCTCCCGTTGACCCAACATCCCAGCAAAGCTGGCTGGAAGCAGGTTTCTGGGGTTTATTTATCTTCTATAATTGATACACTATTGCTTTAAGCCAGGCCTAGGCAGGTAAGGAAGCCTCCTGTTGGCTTCAGCTCCGTGGCTTCTATAATTGAAAGAACGTTGCCTTAGTAGACACCCAGCCAGCCTAGGTAGGCAACTTCCTCCATCACTGGTGCAACGGAAGCCTCCTATTTAGTTCAGCTCCGTGGCTTCTATAATTGCAACTATGTTGCCAGGAGCAGATTGAGGCCCAGCTGGCCTAGGCAGACAGTTTATTCCTGGTGCAACGGAAGCCTCCTATTTACTCTCTAACTCCATGGCTGCCAGCCTCCATCTTGGCTGGGTTAATTTTCATACAGCTGCTCTGATTGGCTGGTGGGCATGGCTTGGGTATCCCAAAG